>PVKE010004719.1:0-55322 GCA_004027555.1 Craseonycteris thonglongyai
ATGCATGCTAAGAACTGGATTACCACCACTATGTTCTTGTCTTAGCCTGAATTGGTGGGGGTAGGGTCATAAGTAGGGATGGGAAGCAACTTTCTTAATAAAGATATGACCTAAAATTGTTTACATCACTTTCTTTCACAGCCCTTTGGCTGGGACTCGGTCAGATGGCCATATTAGCTGCAAAGGAGTCTGGGAAGTGTAGTTAGTTGTAGGCAATTATGTGTCCCACTAAAAGTAAGTAGTAATGGTGGGTTTGTTCTATTACCAAAAGGAAGGAAGAGGAGAGTAAATATTGGAGGACAATTACTGGTCTTTGCCAAAGCAGTCTCTGACAGTTGTGATCTTCTATAATTCCAATTTCTGATTTTTTTATTGTCTCTCCCCTTTTCTTTCTCTCTCTTCATTCTTACTGTTATTTGCTTATTGCTTGCACTCCCTTATTTCATACAATAATAATGTCAATACTAATATTTAACACAAATAAGAAGTGCTCTCTAGTGACCTGTGCTCTATAAAGGAGCTTGTAGTGTTTCTCTGGGCCTCAAACTTTAGGTTAACTTTTTTATTCTATGGAATATATTGCCCTTATCACCTTTAATTCTTTCTGGAAAAGGTGAAGTATAGGGAAGGGAGGGAGGGAAGGAGCGAGAAAGAGAGAACAATGGATATGGAGGGAGGGGGAGAGAGAGAAAGAGAGGGAGTGAAGAAGGAAGAGGAGGAGGGAGAGACAGAGGGGGGAAGAAAAGAAGGAATAAAAAGGGAAAAAAGAAAATAAAGGAAATGAAATGAAAATATTATAAGCTTTATATAAGGCAGAGATTTTTGTCTGTATTGTTCACAGCTGTATTTCCAACATCTAGAATATTGACCAGCTTATGGTTGGTGCTCAAATAGTGTTTGTTAAATGAATGAACAAAACAAATTTATTTTTCCATCGCACTATTTGTTCTCAAGCTTATTTCAAATTTTGAGCTCATGGAACATACTAGTTTTCCATTAGAAAAATCTTTCCTGAATGCTGAACAGTAGGAATCTACTTTCTGCAAATTCAGCTCAGTATTGTCTCAAACTGCCTCTTAATAACAGACTTAATTTTGTTTGAGTTTGGATTTCATCTTTGAATAACATTATAATTAGTTGTTTCTCCAAGGGATATTTGGCATAAAATTATATACAAGAGAAATACACAGTAGGCAGCCTATACCTTAAACATAATTTGGATTTCTGAGGACAGTGAATTGGTACAGATAAGAATATGACATTCATGAGGATGCTGGGATAGCTCAGCAGGTTTAATGCTTGCCTTGCAACTGCAAAGTTTGGAGATCAAATCCTGACCCCAGCCCATGCAAACCCATATTCTGAATTGTGGTTCAGCTGGTAACCAACTGCCAGGATGGCGTCAAAAGTTCTGCCTTCCCATGCAGGAGGCCCCCAGTTTGGTTGCAACCCCACATCCACCTGTGTAGAATGAAACTACATCACAACTAATGATGTACAACTATGGAGACTTCACTGGGCCCCCCTCCTCACCTTCCTCCTCTCAAACAATAAAATAAATCTTAAAAAGAAAAAGAATATGACATTTATTACAATAAAATTATTCTTTCTAATTAACTCTATTATTTGTTTGCTTTGGATTTTGAAACCATAAGTGAGTGATAGCAAGAGAGAAGGGAATTCCCTAAATTGGCCTAAAACAAGGCCCTCAGTAGTCAGAATGTACAACCACTAAGAGATGACTATCGTCCCTCTGTCTTTCTCTTAAACTTTTCCAGAGCCCCAGATAACTTACAATTGGGCTTTAAAAACTAACAACTACTTCATTTATTTTCTTTGTCATCCACATGGAGTCACAGAAGGGACCTTAGCAATCCTAATGCTTAGTGATTTGCTCTCTGAATGGGGAGGGGGTAGACAGAAAGGCGATTGGCAAAGCGTAGGTTTCCTGCACTCTTTTCAACCAGAGCAGGTTCACTCTTGTCATTTTAACATTGGATTCGTCAGCAAATTTTGTTGTAGAAAAGGGTTCTTACTCTAACAAGTATTTACAAACCTTCCATTGGGCCCAATTTTCTTAATTTATAGGTTAAATAGCTGAGGGTTGGAGAGAAGTAATTTTTCAAAGATTTCCAAGGCGGTGCCAGCTCCAGAATTTATATCTTCTTACTCTTGGGCTGGATAGCATCCCACTACACTGCATGCACTGGCATATATCAGTGACTTGTTGTGGTTTGAAAAATGAAGTTTTTTTATTTTTTTGGAATTATATAATGAGGTTTGGCATCAAATAGGAAACTAAGCTCTTCTAGTAGTTAATAGTCTCTTAAAAACCAAGTAACATGTATATTAAGTGTTGGTTCAAACAGGCTGTTCTCTATTGTATGCATTATTAGTTACTGATAAACAGTTTTTTGGGAGTGAAGTATTTTCATTGCCATGGATTTAACTGACAATGATTGAGAACAATGTGGTGGGGTCCTGTATGTAACCGAATCATGGTGCTGTGGAAATTCTGTTGGTGAAGTTGACCCTAGCTTAGCAAAGGGGCTGGCATGGAGAGAAATGGATCAGGAGTAGCTCCATTGCCCTCTCTCCTGCATTTTTCAATCCAAGCCAGTGGTCCCTTCCTTGTATCCTTATCATAACTTGGGTGTGTACATGTTGTAATTTTGGTTCTGAGATATAAAAGATGAAGATTCCTTCATGCTTAGAAGAGCCCGTGTACTCCCTCTTTCAAGTGGATGTTCTTAATACGCCAGAATCCAATGATAATCACCTGTTCTCTGTAAGCTTATTAGGTAATTTTGGTAAATGTGAAAGTTTCCTTCATCCTGCTATTTAGTATCTTATTTTGCATTTAATAATGAAGCAAGTTCTCTAGGGACTAGTTTTCTGGCTAACCAGTGCCTTTGCCAACCAATATAACCTCTTAAAATAAAGCATAAGTAATAGAAGTTCACAGGAAATGAGCTCTTGGATTCCCTAGAGCATGGTTAGAAAGTCTGAAGTAGTGTTCACAAACTATTGTTTTACAGCAATTATACAGTTTTTTTCTTCACAAGTATTGAGGTTCTTGGAATACTATGATGTTATAAAATTACTCATAAAATATTTTTAATAATATTGTAATAGTTAACTTTCATTATGTAGATTCAAGCTTTTTTGGTTTTAGACATAGAATGTTAATAATTTGCACATCTCTGTGAGAAATCGTATTGGCAAAATATTTATTAAATTTTTATTTATTTTTCATAATACCCTCAGATAATCAATAAAGAAGACTTGGTCAACTGTTTATGGCCGTTATGAAATGTGAAAAGTTGTGAAAGACTGAAGATATAATCCCTACTATTATTTCCCACCTGAGAGATGCCTCAGGAACCATGACAAAACCCAGTTCTACAAAAATCAGTGACTTGGTTGCTCTTGGGCAGTTAATTAGAAGTAGAGCTAAGGCTAGCACGTGGGTCTCCTGACTGTATGACATCATTTACTTTTCATTGAGCAAGAAATTAGGAAGTGTCACAAATCTGACCTTCCTCCTTCTTGTTCTTTGCTCCTCCCTTTCCTCCATCCTTCTTTTGTCCTTTCATTTTCTGTTTGACCAAAGATTTGTTGCTTAATTGAAATAGAGTTAGTTGTTATGGTGATTCACTCCCCCCTCAATTCCCTGCACTTCCCCCAGCCCAAGTGCCTCAAAGCAAGATAGAATCATTCACCATCATCATAATCTATATACTTATCTCAGTCTGGAGCATTTGTTAAGCTCCCCCCATTTCTTTATTCACATGATATATTGTGCTCTACAAAGTAATGAATTTAATGGCATCAACTGATTGAAACTTCTCAATTTATAGGTGAGGAAACTGTGACCCCAACTCTGCTTTTGCAAAGTGGGACAAATCTTAAGAAAAAAAAAACCACAATGAATATACTTACATGTCTTCTCTAATTTTCAGTCAAAGAGATGAGCACATTGAGTGAGATGATAAAGAAGAATAAAGGAAATGAAAGATGTGGTGAAATGGCCAATAGGTCAGAAGTTAAACTGTGGGGGTAGTGAATGGATGGAGATGGGAACAAAAAGTTGAACACTAAAGATATAGTCTCTTTATCTATGTTAGATGTTCTTTCTATTATCATGAATTTATAGACCAAAAAGTGAGAACATAAATGATTCACACACACACACACACACACACACACACACACACACACACACCAGGATAGAGCTCCCATCTTTTAATCCCCTATTTGTAGATAATTTTTTAAATTTTTGTTGTTGTTGTTGTTGCAATAGGGTTCTTCACAATAAATATTTATTCTATTTATTTATTTTTATTGTTAAATTTATTGGGGTGACAATGGTTGGCAATATAGTTTCCAGGTGTACTATTCTACATTACATCATCTATGCATCACAGTGGCCAAGTCATGGAAACAACCAGTGTCCTTTGATAGATGACTAGATAAAGAAGTTGTGGTACATTTACACAATGGAATACTACTTAGCAATAAGAAATGATGAAATTTTTTAAATTTTGACTCATTACTATAGCAGCAAGACCTCACTACTTTTTCTTTTGTAAATCGAATCTATAGTGTTTTTTTCTGATGAATAACTTAGCAGTACTGGCCTTTTAAACTGTATTTTCAATAACAGAACAGTTTATTATTTTTTTTATTCTGCTCTTTTTTCTTGCTTATGTGGAAATAATGAGTCAACCATAAAGTGGATGTTATATAATGAAATTAGCCGATTCCCTTTCAAGTTTCTTGACAGAGTTTCTGGTTCAGTAATAATCGTTAAGAGTGACTTAATGATTTGTTTGTAATAGTCTATCCTGACACCAAGGTTTCTATCACAAATGTTTGTTTTGTAGGAATAAGAGAGGCAGTATGTACTCGTGGGCAATGAATAAGTGCATTAACAAATTTAAAGCATCCACCTTCATGCACGGCACGTGATGGGAGCTGAGCAGTTACAGAAGTTTCCTATCCATAGCTAACTGAGATTTCTAACATTTCCAAATATTTTACATTTATCATCTTGTGCATAATGCCACAATAATATCTTGGGAAGCAGAAGGAGAGCAAACATTAGCCTTCCCATTTCATGTATAGTGAAATTATGGATAACCAAGCTCACGAGGCTCTCCCATGGCAGTAGAGTAGAACCTTTCTCACAGGTTAAGTCTAAAATTTATTGCCCAAACTTGGACACTATTGAGAATAATTGTACTGGGACAACAGGTATGAACTTGGATTGTCCCAGGGAAACAGACCTGTTGTTACTTACTAGGACCCACAACTGATTCTCAAGTCTTTCCATTTTCTGTGATTCTCAGACTCCCACTGTGTCCTTGCTAAGTATATACAAATACAAAAAATAGTTATAAGAGAGGGAACAGCTGCGTTCAAATTCTGGAAACTTCACTTAAGAGTTTCAAGCTCTTGGGCACACCTAAAGCACCTTAATCTCTCCTTGCTCTAGTTTCTTTCTCAGTGAAATGGAGATGATAATAATAGTAATACTTACACTGTATGGATATTATACAAATTGTGTCAAATTCCTGGAATAGTATCTAGCACTTATTAGGCACTATACCTATGTCTCTGATAAATAAAAATATTGATCTTGATAACTACTGTGTTCTTTTTTAAGGAAAACTTAGAAGCTATTTAGCCAAGAACATTTGTTTTATTTCTGGAGCACATTTCTGAATCAATTTTGGGAATATTGTCTACTTTGTACTTTGAACATCTATACCTGAAATTACTAATATCTATGATAATGCTACTGGGTGACACAATCTGATTATTGCTTTTGTGTGTAACACTATTAACATCTATGCAGTAAGATAGCATTAGCAAACTAATTGTCATCTTGTAATATTTTGGATTGGTGATGAAATGAAACCTTATAATGATCTACCATTTTCTAAAGTCTAGTAATAGAATTCTATTAATTCTATTCTATTCAACTAATAGACTTTTCTATCTTTATAATCCACACTTTGTGTTACACTTGAGATCACTTGGATCATCACCCATAGGTTATTTCATTACAAATATAACCACTGTTAACATTTTAGTGCATTTTCTTTTTTGCTTGTCCTATACATATGTGTGTGCATAAACATATTTAATGCATAATTTAACATAATTAAATGCATTTCTATGTTGTGATTTTAAGTTATTATATTGTAATATCACTTAAAATTTTTTGTAAACCAGGAATGCCAAGATAGCTCAGCAGGTTGAGTGCTTGCCTTGCAATGGCACGATCCAAGGATCGAGTCCTGGCCCTGGGCCATGTACACCCATGAGCTGAACTGTGGTGCAACTGGTAACTGCTGAGATGCCATGTTGGGGAAGATTCTCACCTCGCATGCAGGAGGCCCCAGTTTGGTTCCTGACCTATGCAGCCCCACATCCACCTGTGTGGAATGAAACCATGTCACAACTAATGATGTACAACTATGGAGACTGCTCTAACCGCTCCCTTTCTCTCTCTCTCTCTCTCTCTCTCTCTCTCTCTCTCTCTCTCTCTCTCTCTCTCTCTCTTTCTCTTTCTCCCCCCATTTCTTTCCTTCTCTCAAACAAAATAATAAATTTTTAAAAAATGATCTTTGCAAATCATCATTTATTTTTTTTAAGATTTATTTTATTGTTTTTGACAGAGAGACAGAGAGAAGGGGGAGGGCCCAGAGCAGTCTCCATAGTTGTACGTCATCAGTTTTTGACATGGTTTCATTCCAAACAGGTGTGTGTGTGTGTGTGTGTGCAGAGGGGGTGTGTGGCGGGGGGGCTCAGGGTGGGATCCAGGCCGGGGGCCTCCCGCATGGGAGGAATGCCCCCACAAACTGGGGGCCAAACTGCGGGCCTCCCACATGGGAAGCTCACCCCGGCAAGAACCAAACTGAGGGCCACATCCTGGTTCAGTATGTGGGTTCGAAACAGGCCAGGGTTGGGATTCAATCCCCGGTCCTGGGGCTGCAAGTGAGCACTTAACCCGCTGAACCATTCTGGCATCCCTGCAAATCATCATTTAAAACCCATTGTACAACTATAGTTTATTAGACTATTCTCCTATTATTGAACATTTACTTTTTAAAATTTTTTAGTAATCAAAAATAACACTATAATGAATGGCTTTGCATGTGAATGGCTTCCATTTACTGAGTTATTACATTTTAATAGATATTGAAGGTTTCTAAAGCATAGTGTGGTATCCTTACCCACTGGCATCTCTGTGATAAATGATTTTCATTAGTAACACTACCCAAGATTCAGGGTATGTACTGCAGCCATCAAACAGTGAACAACCTGACTTATAAGAGGAGTGAGTTTATGACCTTGGCCTCATCAACATTTGTGTGTTCACACAGGGTCAGACAAGCAGACTTAGATGAAGTAGGATAGAAAAAAAATGTAGAATTTAAGTAGGTGAAATTTTAGAGGTGGAAAAGAAGAGATAGATCTGTGTTGGGAGAAATTAAAGAAGTGAGAGAGTATCTGGTCAATAAATAATTGTGCTTTGTATAAAAATTCTCAACTTCCTTGACCTGTTGGGTCTGGGCATTTTTAGATAGCATTAATACATTATTTTGCAACACACAATTAAAGCCTTTCACAAAGATAATGTATTGTGAAATAATCATATTTGATCATTTTCGTTAAATTTCTTAGTTTATAATAACTAATTACATTAGTAAGCAGTAAAAGAGCATTGGGTGATACTCAGAATACTAATAATAGCTAATATTTATTGAACTCTATGAATCAATCACTATTCTAATTTTACATATAATATCGATAATATAAATTGTGTTCTGCAACCACCCAATTAGGTAGGACCTTTATTTTCTTCATTTCATTCCATTCCATTCATGTGAAAACTGGGTTGAATTGCCCAAAATCAGGTGGGCTGACTCAATTCATTTGCTTGACTACTGTATTGTACTTTCTCCAGCATACAGCTATACTCTAGTGATCTGTGCTCCAAAGGGAATATACACATACAATTATATACACATAGAGTCAACAGGGAATGGAGAAGTAGGCTCCCCACTTGCGTGGTGTTGGGTGGTGGAGGTGATCTGCTTGTCGTAACTTACCATATCTTCAGTGCCTAGAAGGGATAATGAACCAATGAGTGACATTTGCACCTCAGTCTTAACTAGGAG
This sequence comes from Craseonycteris thonglongyai, assembly GCA_004027555.1. Lineage (NCBI taxonomy): Eukaryota > Metazoa > Chordata > Mammalia > Chiroptera > Craseonycteridae > Craseonycteris > Craseonycteris thonglongyai. The sequence goes on from PVKE010004719.1 coordinate 8,193, forward strand.
ATTTCTGCTTCTACAGACATCTATTAAGTGTCTCCTCTGTGTTGGGTTCTGGGAAGATAAAGATGAATTAGGCATAAGAAGCTCATCATCTAAAAGGAAAATGAACATAAAAAAATGGGAAAAAAATATTACATTGTGGTGTGACAAAGGAGGTTGTATAAGACATCAGTGAAGAGAGAAACCTTCAGAGAAGAGGTGACATTTGAAGTGGGATGAATAACAATTGTAAGAATGATGGGTGAGAGGGCCAACTAACAAAGCCTCTAGCTGTGGAGGTTGGAGCATCACCTGTTGTTCATTTTTAGTTCAATTTAGAAAGAGTACCCTGCTGCTTTGGACTTAGTCATGCCTTGATTCTTAGCAGATAGGTGATTTTAACTAAATTACTTAATCTTTCAGAGTTTTGGGTTCTGACTCTGGAAAAGTAGGGTAAAAATTATGCTTATCTCAATGTGAACATTAAAGATGATACATATAAATTCTGTGTGCAGAGCCTGTCATTGTTGATGCCCAGCAAATAGTAATTATTCACACCCTGATTATGTAATGAAAAGAAAATAAACACTGTGTTAAAGATTTGTATTGTTTTTGACAGAGAAAGAGACAGATGCAGGAGGGCTCAGAGTAGTCTCCATAGTTGTACATCATTAGTTTTCTGTATAGTTCCACTCCATAGGTGGGTGCAAGGCTGCACAGGGCAGAAACTGGCCAGGGGCCTCCCGCCTGGGAAGCACAGCTGGGGTGGGAGCTGAACTGGGGTCTCCCATATGGGCAGCTCACCCCAGTGAGAACAGAACTGAGGCACACCCCAGTTCAGCATATGGGTTCATTCGGGGCTGGGGCCAGGATTCCATCCTCAGACCCCAGGGCTGCAAAACGAACACTTAACCCTCTGAGCCATCCCGGCACCCCCTAAAAACTGTTTTAGAACATAGACTTTCTTATCTAAAGGAGGAGAAAACCTGGCAAAATCTACCAAGTAAGTGAGAAATAATAAGGATAAAGAACTATCCTTCTGGAGTTTAAATTTCATTTATGGTGGTTAAACTGAGACTACTAAGAATGAAAAGCCCCAAAAAGGCTCAGAAGGGTTCTTGTGACAACAAATGACTGTTACAACGGAATATTTTGATGTGCAAAGTATAAGTTACTCAGAAGCATATGGACTAAATTTCCTTTCAGCAGGGCACAGGTTTAAATGTTAAGGGGAAAGAGACTTGAGAAGAGAGCCCTACTGGGTTAGGAACTCTGATTTTTGCCCCCAAGAGGGTTTTAGGTAGGCTCCCAGAGTAAAGGCTGAGAAATGTTCCCTGGGAAAGATGGGGAGAACAAAGAGCAGGGAGAGAATATCGTATCCTCAGTCCAACTTTGGGAAGGTCCAAATTATTATAAATCAATGTGGCCTCAGCACCACATGTTTAAGAAACCTTTAATTGAAAAAAATTTTTAAGGTACTTCCCCCCAACCCAGTTTTAGTGAGAAATAATTGATACACATCACTGTGTAAGTTTAAGGCATAAAGCATGATGGTGTGATTTACATATATTGTGAAATGATTACCACATAGGTTCAGGTCACATCCACCTGCCAATAAAGATGCAATGAAAAGGAAAGAAATAAAAACCATTTAAAGTTGTATTGGGAGATTAGGTAGTAGTCATTGGCCCAGAAAATGGTAGATTATCTTTTCTTCATGTGACTGATACAATTTAGAACTCTCCCTGTTAAAGGAGATAGTAGCCTGGGAAATCAAACTTCTTTTGCAGTAAAAATGGGCTTGAAAAGAAATCGTGGTTGTATTCTCTGATTTTATAGACAAGAGACTTGAGGCCTGAGGAGGTAAAATGACCATCCTAACACTCCTCAGTGTGTTTGTGACGGAGCTAGGAATAGAAACTTAGGTCATCTAGGAAATTTCACATTCAAGGAAATTCCTTGACTTGGTCAAGGCTGCACCCTGAGTAAAGTGGGCACAGAGGGTTTCAATCAAGGTCTGATTTCAAAGGCCACACACTTTCTATGACGCCACACTGGTGCTTTAAAATTAATTACGTGTTATCTTATCACAAAGGTAACATATGTTCATGTTAAATTAGGACAGTAAAGAAAGATATTAAATGGAAGCTAAGGGTACCCCTCCCTCTTTACAATCCTGCATCTCTTCCCCTGTATTCTTATTCCTTAGAGGTGAATACTGTAAACATTTTTTGGTATTTACTTTCAGAAATTGTGTGTATGTGTGTATCTTTTTAAGATGTTTTTATTTGGAAAAAAAGCTCGAACTTACAAAAAAGTTGCAAGAATTATAGAATGGGAAATGCCAGGATAGTTTAGCAGTTCAGTGCTTGCCCACAATCGTGAGGTACAAGGTTCAATTCCCGGCCCTGGGCCGTGCAACCCCATACGTTGAACTGAAGTACTGCCAGTAATTGCCGGGATGACTCAGAGGTGAATGTGCTCACCTCCCATAGGGAGGTCCCTGGTTTGGTTTCTGCTCCTCGCAGCCCCACACTCACCTGTGTGATGAAACCGTGTCACAACTAATGATGTACAACTATGGAGACTGCTCTGGACCCGCCCCCCTTTTTTCTCTCTCTTCTCTCTCAAAAAAAAAAACACATAAAAAATAATTTTAAAAAATCATAGAATGAACTTTTTACCCAGATTCACTGCTCTTGATTCGTGCCATTTGCTTTGTCACTTGTTCTCTATAGCTATCTGTCCATTCATCTGTCTGTCCATCCATCCATCCATTGATATTTTTGCCTCAACCAATTGAATGTAAATTGTAAATATTGTGGCCTTTTAACTTCTCTCTTAGACATTTTGGGCAGTTATAACTAAATATCATAGACTGGGTGGCTTATAAACAACAGAAATTTATTTCTCACAATTTTTTCTGGAGTCTAGGAAATCTAATATCAAGGCACAGGCTGATTCAATGTCTGGTGAGGACCTGCTTCCTGGTTCATAAACAATCATCTTTCTTCTCACTGTGTCCTCATGTGGTGGAAGGGTTGAGGGAGCTCTCTGAAATCTCTTCATGTAAAAACCCCTCTTCATGAGAGCTCTACCTTGATGACCTAATCATCTCCCAAAGAGCCCACCTCCAAATATCATCACTTCAGGCATTAGGATTTAACATATGAATTTGGAAGAGACATAAAATTTAGTCTATTATAACCCCTAAATATTTCAGTGTGTTTTCTAATAATAAAGATATTCATAAATGTATATGTTATCAATGCCAATATAGTATCAATAAATTTGTCATTGATACAAACCTTTTATATGATTGTTCCAACAATGCACTTTATAGTATTTTCCCGCTTCCATACAAGGTTTAGCGTAGGACCATATATTTTACTTAGTTGTTACATCTGATTAGACTTTGTTCATTTGAAACAGTTCTTTAGCAGTTATTTTTTTATTTATAACATTGGCATTTTTGAATAATTTAATAGACTTGTCTCTCATTTGGGGTTTGTCTTTTTTTTCTTTATATATTCTTTGGTGAAATATTACATAAATGATGTGTTCTAGGATATCACAACAAGAAGCACATATGTTTGTATGCGCCTCATTTGTGATGCTAATTTTGAACATCTGCTCAAAGTATTGTTCATTGCTACCTAGTTCATTCATGCCTTTTCTGCAATGTTTTTGCTGAACATCATAGTTATTTCAATTCAACAATATTTATTCAAGACCTATGTGTCATACATTGCTCTAAACTCTAATGATATATTAATATTAGTGATTAAAACAGACAAAATTCCTGCTCTCATAGAGTTTATATTTTATGTTAGACATATATGTTGTATTTCAACATGTAAAGCTATTTAATTTTTTAGTAAACTGGGTTCTAGTATTCTATTTTGTTGTGTTTATGTCCCATAGTTTATTCACCTAGCCATCACTGATGGTACGTAACTTGTTTCCATTTTTCTTTTTTCTTTTTTTTTTTTGCTATTACCAACCATGCTGCAATAGGCCCCCTGCAATGTAGTATATTCATCTAGATGCGTGTATGCATGTGTGTATGTGTGAATATTGGTGTGTGATTTTATGTACGTGTATATGTAAATGTTTGTATATGTGTGTGTGCACAAACTTGTTTATCTATAGCATAATTCCCTAGAAGAGAAATTTATGGTTCAAACAAATTTGGTCTTCACATTCTGATAGATGCCACCATTTTTCTCTAATTTCCTTTCTCAGGACAGTGTATTTGGTTCTCAGTACAGCACTTGTATTTCCCATTCTCACGAAACTGGACACTATCAAATGTTGTCAGCTTTTACATACTAATAGGCATCATCTGAGTTGGATGGTGATGAAGAGTCCAGTTATTTCCTAGTTTGGTCTGTAAAATGCCTGTTTGTGTTTGATTGCTGCAGCGCTATGTACGAGTCTTGTCCTCTGGGAGACCCACGTCTGGTGAATAGACTGATCGCAGCATGGTTGCTGATGTCTTTAGACAAAGTGTGTAATTCTTGTTTTTCTTCCAACAGTAATGAGGTGTAATTGACAAATAAAAATTGTATGTATTTAAGATGTACAATGTAATTTTTGATGCACGTATACATTGTGAAATGGTTAACACAGTAAGCTAATTAACACATCCATCATCTCATGTGGTGACCTTTTTGTGTGGATGAGAGCAACTAAGATCTACTCTCTTAGTAAATTTCAAAGGGAAAGTATAATATTGCTGACTGTAGTCATCATATTGTACATTAGATCTCTAGACTTGTTCATCCTGCATATCTAAAACTTGTACCCTTTGATCGATGATTCCTCATTTCCCCTACCCTGCAGCCCCTGGCTACCACCATTCTACTTTTTTAGATTCCATGTATAAATGAGAACATGTAGTATTTGTCTTTCTTTGTCTGGCTTACTTCACTGGGCACAATGTCTTCCAGGTTCATGTATGTTGTTGTATATGACAAAATTTTACTTTTCAAGGCTGAATAATATACCATTGTATTTATATGTACATCACATTTCTTTATCCATTCACCTGCAGATGGATACTTAGGTGGTTTCACATAAGGTGCGAAGTGATATTTCATTGTGGTTTTGATTTGCTTCTCCTTGATGATTACTGATATTGAGTACCTTTTTGTATACCTGTATATCTTCTTTTATAGAAAATATTTATTTTATTGCTTTTGACAGAGACAGAGAGAGACAGAGAGAAGGGGGAGGGCCCAGAGCAGTCTCCATAGTTGTATGTCATCAGTTTTTGACATGGTTTCATTCTACACAGGTGGGTGGGGGCCATGCAGGGCAGAAACTGGGCTGGGGGGCCTCCCACATGAGAGGCACACCCTCTCAAGCCAGGGGCTGAACCAGGGGGTGAGAATGAAACTGGGGGGCCTCCTGTGTGGGAAACACACCCCAGTTCAGCATATGGGTCTGCAAGGGCCGGGGCCGTGATTCAATTCTCGGTCCCTGAGGCTGCAAAGCAAGCACTTAACCCTCTGAGCCATCCCAGCTTCCCCCTGTGTATCTTCTTTTAATAACTGTTTATTCAGGTCCCTTGACTGTTTTTAAATTGTGTTACTTGTTTTATTCCTATTGAGTTATTTGAGTTCCCTATATATTTTGGATGTTAAGCCCTTATTCAATGGTTTGCAATTATTTTCTGCCATTCTGCAGGTTGTTGCTTCACTCTATTGGTTGTTTTCTTTGCTTTTTAGTTTGAGGAAGTCCCATTTATCTATTTTTGCTTTTTTTGCCTATGCTTTTAGCTAATATCTAAAAAATCACCACCCAGACCAATGTCAAGACGCTTTTCCCCTATGTTTTCTTCCAGTAGCTTTAGTTTCAGGTCTTAGTGTTTAAGTCTTTAATACATTTTGAATTGATTTCTGTATGTGGTGTGAGGTATGGTTTCATTGTTCTGCATGTGGATGTTCAGTTTTCTGAACACCATTGAAGAAAATGTTCTTTCCCTTTTGTGTGTTCTTGGCACCTATGTTTAAGATAAGGTGACTGATTATAAATGTGAAGATTTTGATTTCTAAGCTCTGTAATTTTGGCATTATATGAGTATCTCTATTTTTATATCAGTACCATACTGTTGTGATTACTACAGCTTCGTATTATATTTTGAAATAAGGCAGTGTGATGCCTCAAGTTTTGTTCTTCTTGTTCAAAATTGTTTTAACTACTGAGAGTCCTTTGTAGTTCCATATGAATTTTAGGAGTTATTTTTCTCTTTCTGTAGAAAACACAATCTGAATTTTTATAGCAATTGCATTGAATCTATTGAATCTATCACTTTGGGTAGTATGAACATTTTAACACTAAGTGTTTTTTATTTATCTATTTATTTATTTTTATTATTTTTCTTGTTTTTGACAGAGAGAGACACACACACACAAAGACAGAGAGAGAACTGAACTGGGGGGCACTCCCCAGTTCAGCACATGGGTCCGAATGGGCCAGAGTCGGGATTCGATCCTGGGTCCCCAGCGCTGCAAAGTGAGCGCTTAACCCACTGAGCCATCCCGGCTTCCTCTTAACACTAAGTCTTGATTGAAGTCTGTTATGAAAAGAAAACTTTAAAATTTAAATTATGCACTTGACCACCTTGCTATGACATAAGAATGTTATCTAGGATTTAGAGACATTTAAGTACAATGCTAATGAAATAGTATAATCATAGATAAATAACTGAAAAAAAAATACACATTTAGACACACACAGCTCTTTTATATTATATTCTATATACCATGATGGATGTGTTAAAAATAGTCTCTAAAACTGCTAGGGTATCACTCATATATTTCTGAAGCATATATAAGACTAAAGAGAAAATATTTGTTTGTGGCAGATGACTTGAGACTTATTTAAAACATTTAGCTGTATAGCCTGACCACTCTTTAAGGTTATTACTAGAGGTTTGTGTTTTTTGTTTGTTTGGTGGGAAGATATTTATTGGGTGGAATTCCACCGTCTGGGAGAAAAATCAGATTAAATGATTTGTTTGTTGAAGAAACCATTAATTTTTTCATTTACCCCTTATCCTTTCATCCCCTCCCTCATTTTTTCAGTAAGTCCTCCCTCCTTCAGTCGTGCTCCAAAAAGAGGTGTGGGTATTTTGAAAAGGAAGCCTCTTTCTTACACAAAATGAATTTTGCCTACAATGGGCTAGTTGCCAAAGCATTTGGCCACCTGTGGGAGTAATTAGTCACTTGTCAGTCCTTTGGAGGTTAGTCAATTGCAGTTGCAATTTATTATACACACAGTTTTGCATCCACAGTATGGCTGTTACAACCACCCATAGAGAAAGAAAAAACTGGGCAGTGACTAAAAAGTTGGCATATTGCTTTACCTTTATAAACGAAGCTTGGATAACATTTAGCTCTACTCATTTTATCCCAATCCAGGGAAACTGGAGTTAGGGATACTGAAGTAAAACTATTTTAAAGTTATATTACTTTGAAGGGTGAGCAGGAGACAAGATCGTGTTACTTTTGTCATTTTACTTGATAAACTAAAAATGATGCTTGATTGGTTATATCCAGATTATTTATTTGTTTATTTATTTAATTGTTAAATTTATTGGGGTGACATTTGTTGGTAAAAATTACATAATTTTCTTTCTTTAATTATTAAATTTGTTGGGGCAACGTTTGTTAGTAAAATTATATAGGTGTCAAGTATACACTTCCATAGTACATCATTTATGGGTTGCATTGTTTGCTCACCACCCAGAGTCAGTTCTCCTTCCATCACCATATATTTGAGCCCTCCTTCTTCCTCCACCATCCCCATCCCCCTTACCCTCTCATAACCACTAAGCTATTGTGTGTGTCCACACGTTTTTGTTTCTTTGTTTGTTTGTCTTGTTCCTTTGTTGCTTTCAGGTTTATATCCCACATATGAGTGAAGTCATATGAATCTTGATAGTTTCTGACTTATTTCACTTAGCTTGATACTCTCAAGATATGTCCATGTTGTCACATATGACAATATTTCATCTTTTCTTATGGCCAAGTAATATTCCTTTGTGTATGTGTTAATTACCACATCTACTTTACTCAGTCATTTATCAAAGGACACTTTGGTTGTTTTTATGTCTTGGCCACTAAGAATAATGTTGCAGATGAACATTGGGTTACACATATCTTTGTGGGTAAAAGTTTTCAGAGAAGATTTGAATTATCTATAGTTAAAATATGTATAGTACAAATTTGTATAATGTAAAGTGAGTCACTTTACATTTAAGGTAATTATACTAAGAACTTTTTCTAATAGATGTGCAGAAATATGATAGCATCTATCTTCCTTAACTGTTCTATGTTTAATGTGGTATACTGTTTATGATTACATCCATGGGAAATATTCTCCACTCTACTAATTAAATTCAATGTATGTATCAATGGTTGCTATTATTAGTCATGATGACAGGAAGTAGAGTACATAAAATGATAATTTAGGTAATTAATGTGCGTGTGTGTGTGTGTGTGTGTGTGTGTGTGTTAGGGGCAGGCAGGTAAAAATAAGCATGTAAATATATCAGAATTTTTTTAGGTATAAGCAAAACAGAACCTCACCCAAGTTGCCTTAAACAATGAAGGGTATCTATTAGTTATTGAATTGAAAAGTTTTTAAATAGGGTAGGATAAGTGTAGTTCTTTTCCAGTAACTCAATATTGTCAAAAGGATTCAGTATCTTTACATTTCTCTGCTCTGCTCTGCTTTGCTTAGTGTCTGCTTCATCCTGGGGCCGGTTCCTATCATGGCTCTCAGAGAGGAACCATTCTTCCAAATATCTTCTTGTGTGCCATTAGCCCAGATTGAGCCATGTGTTCATCCCTAAAGGAATCACTGTAGCTAAGGGAATGCCATGCATTAATTGGCTTAAAGGCTGATAGTTCACTTCTAGAGACAATCCTGCTTAAACAGTGTGGGTAGGAAATTTGAGACCTAGGTAGATAGGAGGAGGGGGGAGATTGACACTAGGATCAACAACTATCCACTACAAGTAATAGTAATTCAAATTCTGCAGTAAGGTAGAGACAAAGCAGTCTATAGGGTGGGCTGGGTATGGGTTGCCACCATTACTGCAGTAGTTATAGGTACTATCAATGTTCATTCCTAGGATGCTGAAGAACAGGGACATATTAGAAGAATTTGTGGCTTACCATGTTACTAACTTATCAGTTAGTTAGCTTGTGAAGGCTTTGCTTGACTTTTAGACTATGACCCATGTTTATTGAGAGAAAATACTCAAGAGACCTTCAGTGGAAAATCTAAGGAGAAAACATACTCGTATGTGTAAATGTACATTATAGACAGTTGATCCTCGTTATTTGCAGATTTAGTATTTGTGAATTTGCATACTTGCCAAAATTTATTTGTAACCTCAAAAGTAATACTTGTGGTGCTTTCATGGTCTTTGGTAGACTTGTGCAGAGTGGTGAAAAAATTGAGTCATCTGAAGTACGTGTTCCCAGATGAGGCTGAATAAAATGACGGTCTGCCTTCCTGTTTAGCTCTCGTACTGTAAACAAGTGTTCCTTTCATGGTCTATTTAATGCCATGTTTTTCACATTTTTGTGCTTTTTTTTGTTGGTGGTGATTTTACTGTTTAACATGGTCCCCACACATAGTGCTGAAGTGCTCTCTAGAGTTCCTAACCACAAGAAGGCTGTGATGTTATGAGAAAATTCGTGTGTTAGATAAGCTTTATTGAGGCTTGAGTTATGATGCTATTGGTTGCAAGGTCAGTGTTAATAAATCAATAATATATATCAAATAAGGTGTCTTTAAACAGAAGCACACAAAAAATAAGGTTACATACTGATCAGTTGATGAAAAGGTTGTGACCAGTGGCTCGCAGGAACTTAACCTCATATTTCCCCTAGGAGCATTGGGTTCAGAATTCACTAATTCATTGTTCACCATGACTTTATAGAACTTAACTTGGGCAAATAATGAGAATTGACAGTGCATATATGACTGCGTGTAAACAAATGAAGAAAATATTACCTTGGTCTAATATCCAGGAAGGGATTCAGCTACAGAGTTCTAGTATGTATGGGTAAAAACAATTCATTTTTATTCCTGTCAGTTAAAAGGAAGGAGTTCAGAGTTTCTATGTAGTCCCTTTGAGGGACATGCCCAATCTCTGTGCAAGCTACCTCTCCATCTGGACCCTTCCAACTAAATTTATATCTTCTCTAGCTTCTCCAACATCGTAGGCCAAGATGTACTGGCTACAACTGAATATTGAAAGCTAAGTAGCATCAATCTCATAGGATGTAATGAAAAATAACACATGATGAAATTCATAGTCTTGTCACAGACCACATTTGTTCCCTTCTTCACCCTATTGCCTTAAAAGAAACACAATGTTGAGCTGCAACAGGAGATCATAAGAGTGAAACCCACCAACTAAATCGTGATGAGTAGTGTGAGGAGGTGTCTTCTATAGCTGGGGCTTTGCTTGCATCATTTGGTTTGATCTTTGTTTCGCCCAAACTTGGGGCTGTGTTGCCAGCAGCAAGTATGCTGACTGAAAACTGTCACAACAGTGATCATTACAATCTGGGAGTTGAGTTTGACTGGAACATATGTCTTCAATTTTAATAGCTCAGCTTCCCAGATGCCCTAAAGGAGAATATTGCCTGAGAAGGAGCTTTTCATGTAAGAATAATTTGTGTTAAGTAGCTCAGTGATCTGTTTGTTAGGTTAGAGCTGACAGTTTGTTTATATTTCTAAAGGGGTATGATGAATGGGGGAGAAGTTGATGCTAATTAGCCTAAATTGTTCCTAAGAATGTAGAGGGCTTTGCCAGTTTCATTGTTTCTGTTTCTTTGCACATTTTAAATAATTGAATGGAGCTCAGACCATTCATCATAATTTCAGGCAAGATGGAAATAAATGAATTTAGCACGGCTCCACATGTGTGATGGAAGATGTCACTTTAAAGGGCAATTAGATAAGACATCAACTTGGGGCTAATGCAGACTATTCTAATCCATTTGCATAAAAATATCAAACATGAATGTTTTCATTTACTTCATTAATTATCTCTGTCATCATGGGAGAATATAATAGCCTTCTTTCTGAAAACCCACCTACCTGCATTAAAAATGTAATGCTGTGGTATAAAATTTTGGCCCTTGGCTTCTGGACAGAAGATCTGTGGCCAGACTCTCTAAGGAAGTTTCCTCCCTTCTCCCCTGATGTCCTCAAATTCCACTGGGAAACCTGTTTGAGCGTGGGCTCAGCTCCTGACCAGGTAGATAATGAAAAAGGTACAGAGAAACATTTCTGAAAGTTGGGAATCATATAATGGCTTGAATTTTACACTAAGAGCTGGTGTGCCAGTAAGGCATATTTTACTTATTTCTCAAGAGCTGTCATATATTTTTTTCTCATAAATGCGAGGGCACATGATGCTATGATAAAAAGCTTCTGATGTAACTTCCCGAGGAGAGCCAGCATTTCCTCCAGGAAATAAGGTTAACATAAATGGATTATTTTATGAGTGTAGGAGAATATATGTATATTTTATTCACACACATATTTGAGAGTTAAAATAAGATAAATGAATCTAAATTTAGAAAGTCTATGATTTTTTCCCAACCTTTTAATCCTCATTGGAAGCCATTCTTTTTTAATTTATGCACATAAAATACCACAGGAAGAGATGGTATAAATTTGTGGACTGTGGAGAATGAGTGAACATTTTTGAATCAGGATCTTTAAAAGGGGTGAAATTTGAGTATGATTAAGTTAGGAAAAAGCCTCGCTTACGGCGGAAGTCAGCGACTCTGTATACATTATGGGCATGTCATGGCTTTTAAAAAGTTATGTTAGACTTCTATACAAATTGTGAAGGAATTTGTATAACCCCAAACAAAATTCTGTGTGGTTCTGAACTTTTCCAAAGTTGAAAAAAGAGGGAGAGAAATAATGCTGGTTAGTATTCCCATCAGAGGCAAACCTTACTGTCGGGTGGGCTGGTCTCTTGCATTGCCTGGGTATTTTCTTGGTCACTAGTTTTCTCAGAAGGAAATGATTTTATGGCTTATGCTAGCCACGTTTGTGCCCTATAAATTGGCATATATTAAGGAGACCTTCAATTTGATGGATGACTGTCAGGGCCAAGCCTGCTGGCTTTGAAGAGAGTTGACTTTGCTTGAGTTTTGTTATATTAACTCATTAGAACTCTGCACTACTTCAACCCTGCTCTTTGTTTACTTAGTTATAATTAAGATTTTTGAACAATTGATTTTCAGAGAGTTGGCAGGGGCCCGTTTCCAACTTGGAGACTTAGCCTGACAGAAAAGTATGCAACAGAACACATACTCACAAGAATCTATGAGCATTAAAAGTAAGGTTTTTGTAGTCTCTTTAGTTAGCCGCCCAGTTAATAAATTGTTTTTAAACATAAAATGATTTATTAATCATCCTTATATAACTAGCTGCATTATTCTTCAACTTAAAAAAAAGTGAATCCCACAAAAACAACAGCTGCAGAAATATTTTCAAATCCAGGTATTTAAAAATAGAGCTTCTATGTATTATGACATTTTAGCAATAATGTAAGCAAATAATTAGGACATAATTAGGAAAATGAATGGTCATCTAAAGCTGAAGATACAGTTTCAAGGGAAAAATGCATTATATATACTTAAACGTACAATTGTGAATTCTCAATAAATCCTAAATAGGTTTTTAATTTCATAATATGGAAATCCCTGAAGCTGTGCTGACACATTTAAAGTCAAAACTGATATTTCATGTTATTTTTTGAAACCTCAAAGAAGAAAATGAGGATCTTTTCCAATATGCGTTGGTGAGGCAAGTTGTATTTCCTGTTAGGCTTGATGTACCTCTCACACACTACCTACAGAGGTACAGGATGTTGATGTGGTTCTTGATGTGTGTGCTTTTAAAAGTGTTTTTAGCTTATAGCTACAAAAACTAAAGGCTTGAGGAGCAAGGATGTGCTTTTACAAAGAGCAAACTTGGTTGGAAAGTGTTTGCACTTAGATTACAGACTCGCTCATGATTGTCTTATTTCTGACGTGTTGTAACTAGTTGATGAGTTAATTATCTGTGAGGTCTATTTACCAAAGGTGGTAGCTTGATGAGTACATGAATTCATCACATCGTCCCAATATCTCAATGAATGAGAAAGGAAAATAAAGAATAAATGAAGAAGGAAAAATAAACAGCACCTATTTATGAAAATGAATGCTCTGCTGGGTCGTAATTTATAGGCAGTGCTCTAAGTAACAAGTTCTTAAAGTAATTTTCTGGAGAGTGCTACTGTAGAATGGTACTAGGTCACACGACTGGCCTTCACAAAAGGAAAGGGAAAATGTAACCTGGTTGTTTTTAGGTCATAGATAATTCAACTTTCCCTACTTTTTAGAAGGAACTCCAGTTAGCAGAACAATGTTTAGACTGCTTTGCCAATGAAGACAACCTTTTAGATTAGTGATGAAGTTGATTCATTTTTATTTTATTCAGATGATGGAAAACATAACTAATTGGCTCCTTATTTGGTCCGTGATGCTCAGTTAATGTATTCAAAGTTATTACTAGATTGAAAAAAATGAATTCACAGCTCAAAACTTTTTTTATTGTGGAGGAAACTGGCAGTCATCAAAAAGACCATTAAAAAACAGTTTAATGAAGAAATATGTGACTGTTTAAGAAAAGCGTCTAGTCTAAACTTAGCAGGAGGACTATGTATGGATCCTTTTTTCCTATGCGGCTACAGCAGTATAAGAAAATAATCTTGCATCTTTTAGGCTTCTGCATAAATTTGCACTTCAGAAAGTCATTACTTTAGTTGCACAAGTAAAATCATGTGTGGAAAGCCTCAGGGTAAAATAAAGTCCTCCTAAATTTATATTAAAAATGTGTGAAATTGTGTCTTTTTATTTTTAATTTATGTATTAGCAGTAACCAAGACTTTAATGTTAAATATCTTTTTCTTTCATCCTAAAAACAATGGCTAGCTCTTACTAATAAGGTCCAATGTAATAAGCACTGTTCTAAGTACTCCATGTGGATTAACTTATTTAACCATCACAACCTCTCGAGATGGGTACTATTTATTATCTTCACTTTAAAGGTTATAAAACTGAAGGGATAAGTGACTTGGCTAACCTTATGCAGCTAGTAAATGTAGACTGAGGATTTGAACATAGGCATGAGTCAGAATGCCTATGTTCAAATCCTCAGTCTACATTCTGCAATGCAGCCTTTAGTTTGGTTAAGTAGCTTGAGGATCTAAACTCACCAAATTTATGATTCAAAAGCCTTTTTGGAATAGTATTCCAGTGAATACCTCATTACATTTAGAAGCCTTTTCTAGAAGGATATTATGTTAACATAACTATACAGATAGTAATATCCTTTTTTCTTCACTTTCATGTCCCAGCACATGACTAATGTGACTAACAACAACAACAACAACAACAACAAAAAGGCTTATAGGGTAACAGTGTGGTCAAGTTTAAACTAGGTGTGGTTGTCATATTTTAGAAGTGACAGGATTTGACTTATGGCCTACCCAAACAGTTGTAATATTGAACTGTATTATAACAGAGTTCTGCTTTGTTTTAAAAATACAACTATTATTTTGAAAAGGAGATAAAGCAAAAGCAATAAAAAGAAAATCTGGGCTCAAAGAAGTAGTTTCTATAAAAATTTGTCAAGTTTTCAAAAGTAAGTGTTTTGAAGTCTGTTTAACAAAGTCCAGCAATACTTAGGTTCAATAAAGGAGGCTGGTTTTTATCACTGTACTAGAATAATGAGTTCTGGGATAATCTAAGCTGATTAACCTTAACAAATTACGTTTTATTTTTGTTAAGAAAGAGACATTGTGAAGTGGAGTGAATTACAGCTCATAAAGCTCATTGAAGATAATGCAGAGTATATAAAATGCCATACACATTTTTTTTTTTAATTCCAGACTCCTAGACAAAGGGATTTTAACTATCCAGACATCTTTCAAAGATCTAGAATATGATGTCCATATAGGAACTACTCTGATGAGAACAGTGAAAATCGATGTTTTCAACGAAACATAAAAAAGAAAATTGTGCACAAAGATAAAACTATCTTTTTTACCTTTTGCGTCAGCAAAATAAGCATTAGGCATAATTTTTGTGTTTATTTATCCACCTAAAACTGACTGAATGTGTGCAATGCATTGAGGATACAGGAGTGATATGAGCAAAACAGTGTGCTCAACCCTTTACACCTACTTTTTCTCCCCCCTAAACTAAGATTCCAGTGAAGGAGACAAGAATAAACAAACAAATAATATACCAGATAATCATAAGAGTTTATGAAGAATATAAAGCCAAGTAAATGGATAGAAAGTGATGTCATTTGAGAACATGGAGTGATGTCTGCTCTAAATAGAGCGGTTAGGAAAATCTTTTCTGAGATGCTGATATTTGAGCAACAATCTAAATAATAATACAAAGCAACAGTGGCAT
Organism: Craseonycteris thonglongyai; assembly: GCA_004027555.1. Classification (NCBI taxonomy): domain Eukaryota; kingdom Metazoa; phylum Chordata; class Mammalia; order Chiroptera; family Craseonycteridae; genus Craseonycteris; species Craseonycteris thonglongyai. Next base: position 23,687 of record PVKE010004719.1, read on the forward strand.
TTCCAGTATATTTGTCACCTTGGATAAGTAATTTTTTGAACACTCCACTCCTCTTTAGACAAATTTATTTTTAGTAATAATCATGCAATGAAAAGAATGATAGTAATGGCTGGAAAAAAAATTAAAGAAATGTTATTGAAGTTAATATACTATACCAGTAACAAAATTAATGTAAAAATAAAATACACATTACAAAAATGGAGAAAATTAATGGATTAGTACTTTTCAATTATATCATTATATTTTTTTATAAAAAGGAGAAAATGGACTACCTACATAGTATACAGTATGATGTTTTACTGTTTTAAGTCATTTTTTGGAACAGCTTTATTGAGCTAAACATACTATATAATCCACCCATTTAAATTGTATAATGCAATGGTTTTTAGTATATGAGAACTGTCTGTAAAAAAATCCAATCATTGTCAATATAACAAGAACAGTTACATAGCTGGATACTTTGTAGCTAGCCCTCATATGCATAGCATTATGCAGTTATTATCACCATTTTAGAATATTTTCATCAACCCAAAAGAGAAACCCTATACTCTTTATCAATCACCCCTTGTTTCCCCATACCATTACCCCTTTCCCCCAGCTCTAGGAAATGACTTTCTGGGTCTATAGATTTGCTTATTTCAGACATTTTATATAAGTGGAATGATAAATATATTCTAATTTGTGAGTAGCTTCTTTCACTTAACATCATGTTTTTAATGTTAATCTATATTGTCACACATATCAGTACTTCATTCTTTTTACTGCTGAATAATACTCCATTGTATGGATATATCATATTTTATTTATCCATTCATCAGTTGGTAGACATTTGGGTTGTTGCCACAATTTTGCTATTAGGAATACTTAATGCTAATATGAACATTAAAGAATAAGTTTTTATGTGAACATGCTTATATTTGGGGGGTATATATGTAGAAGTGGAATTGCCAGGTTGCATGGCAACTCTATGTTAAATTTTTTGAGCAACTGCCAGACTGTTTTCCAAAGTGGCTGCACCATTTTACATTCCCACCAGCAAAGTACGAGGGTTTTAACTTCTCTATATCCTTGTTTACACTTGTTATTATCTGACATTTTGATTCTGTTCTAGTGTGTGTGATGTGGTAATTTGTTGCTATTTTGATTTAATTTTCCCTGAGGCTAATGATGTACAGTATCTTTTCATTTTCTTACTAGCCATTTGTGTGTCTTTGCCCATTTATAATTGTATTATTTGCCTTTTTAGTATTGAGTTGTAAGGATTCTTTGTATATTTTAGATACAAGTCCCTTTTCAGATATGTGACTTGCAAATATTTTCTCACATTCTATGGGTTGTCTTTTCCTTTTTTTTTTTTGATGGTCTCTTTTCAAGAAAAAAAAATTGTAATTTTAATGAACTCCAATTTCTATTTTTCATTTGTTGCTTGTACTGTAGATATCATATCAGAGAAACTATGGCTTAATTCATGGTTATAAAGATTTACACTTAAGTTTTTTTCTAAAAGTTTTATAGTTTTAGCACTTGCATTTAGGTCTTAAGTCTATTTTGAGTTGATTTGATATAAGGGCCTAACTTCATTCTTTTGCATATAGACATCCACTTGTCCCAGCATCCTGTATTGAGAAGATATTTTTCCCCATTGAATTGTTTTGGCATTGTATCAAAAATAATTGATTGTAGTTGTGAGTACTTCTGGACTCTTAACTCCATTTCAGTGACATGTGCCTGACCTTATGCCAGTACCACATTATCTTGATTACTTTACCTTTGCAGTAATTTTTGAAATTGAGAAATTTGTATTCTCCAACTTTGTTCTTCTTTTTGAAAACTATTTTGTCTATTCTGGCTTCTTTGGATTTCCCTGTGTTTTTAATTTTAAATCCAAATAAAAATCACAAGAAGTCAAATAACAAGACAGAATTAAAGTAACTAAGGCTTTCTTTCCTCATCTTTTTAATCGCTGTGTTACCAATTTTTTTTTCATCTGTTGTTTAAATTGAGGAATATGTAGTAACACAGGAGTTGGAGACACAAACTACCCTTAAGAAGCTATAACTACTCTGAGTCTATTAATAATTTACTTTTGAGATGAATAGAAGTACCTATGTCTGTGTTTGCGGAGAATTCCCACTTATATACACGGGAATTCTCCAAATCAACCTCCATATGGAACACAATGTTTATCGAAGGGCAAGTAACATTTTTTTTGGTGGTGAGGGAGCAGTATTTTTTCACTAATTTTGTTTAAAATTGGTAATGACTATTTTCTCATTGGTTTAACTATTGTTATAAAAAATTTTAAGTTGCCTGTTTAGAAGGTGAACTGTTCCTATCATCCCAGCCTTGGGGTGCCACTAAGGAGAAGAAAATCATTCTAAGATCCAGAGGAAGAACCTCTCAGGAAGAGGAAACAGAAATATTAAGCCTTTGCATCACAAGTGAGTTTGAAAAAGTTAAGGAACTAAAAGAAAACCATTACCATACCTACAGCATAGATGTGTGGGGTGAGTGGTAGGACATAAAGTTGGAGAGAGTGGCAGCCAAGGCAAGTAGTGGCTGATAGCTGGGGTCACCATATGATTTATGGTCCAAACTATGACACTTCTGAGAGTGAAGGGTCACTGTTAATTACATGAAGACCACAGGTTTAATGGGACTGTTCCAGAAGGGATGAATAGTCACCCTGCTTAAAGGATAGGGCACAGAGTTGTATTTTAAATATATAGAATCCAACCCAAAAGGACAACTGTGATGTGGGCTAAAAAATCTTAAATGCAAGAGAGCAGTAATGTAACCCAACACCATTAGTCATTTGTGAGTTAGGGAACCTGAACAGTATGGATAAAGTGGTGGTTTAGAATAGTGCTTATCAAACTAGCCTGCATAAGAATCACATGAAGGGCTTGTCAGAACACATTGCTGGGCCACACTCCTTGAAATTATGATTCAGTAGTTCTATATTCTATCAAGCTCTCCTGTGCTACTGATACTGACAGTCCATGGAGGACCAGACTCGGAGTAGCTCTGGTTTAGACTTTAGAGAATAGACTCTAGAGTCATATAGACTTGGCTTGTATTTCAGCTTTCTGGTTACCAATTGAGTGGCCTTGGGCAAGTTAAATATTCTTCCTACATCTCTTTTCTTCACTTGGTAAAATGGGGATTATAATAATCCCTGTTTTAGATAAGTGTTGTTAAGATTAAATGGGATAAAACACTTGGTGTTATCATAAGCACTTAGCATGTGTTGTTGTTATTTACAATTAGGAAGAAGAATAATCATGGTGGATAGTACTCATTAGCTGACACTATGGCTGTCTTTCAGGTACTGCATTGTAAATCAGCTCTAGAAGTACATAGATGCAGCTGTACATGCCCTGGAACAGTGTGTCAGTGCCTGGCACATAGCAGGCTCTCAATACTTGTGACTGAATAAATAAATTTGTGAGTTCACTTAATAGCACTATGTGACTGAAAGAATTGATACCCATTCTGTTATATCTCCTTTGCTCTCAGAATACACCTTAACTGCTGATAGTCCATATAAACTAGGGCATTGGAAAATCCTGCCTCTTAGGTGTGAACAATTTGATATATTAAGCAGTTAGGTAAGATTTAAACTTGATGAGATATTACTGATGGGTTTTAAGCTAGAGTACCATTCAGATTGTAGTTTATATGGATCACTTCAAGAAGGATTACTCCAAGGGCTGTATGGAGGGTAAATGCACTGGATAGGAGTAAGATTGGGTGCAAGGAGACTAGCTAGTATGATGATTCAGCAAAATTTGCCAGAGATCATGACTTAGGGTGCCAGTGGAAATGGAGATAAATGGATATTAAGGTGATATTTGAAGAGCCAGATTGATAGGACTTGTCCATTAATTGGATGAGACACAAGAGTCAAAGAAATCCTTATATAAATGATTTGGGGCTATGTGGGTAGATACTGAACTCAAGGAACATATGGGAAAAGCTTGGGATGAGAGAGAGATAGGAAAGAAGGGCATGAGTTCACCTCTGAACATGATATATTGGAGGGCTTCTGAGATACCAAGTAGGCTGTTGTTTATTAGGCAGTTAGCTGAGTGGGTCCAAAGATAGAATGTAAGGATGACCAGTACGTGGATACTAACTGAAGCTCTGCAAGTCAGTGTAGCTACCCTAAGTGCTTAGAATGAGAAAAACATAGGGCCTATGACTAAGCCCTCAGAGAGGCATTGACATTTAAAGGATCATTTTCAAAATGATGATTTAAAGTTAGTATTAGATGAAAACATCTTTGGAAAAGGTTTTTAAGAAAAAGAGGTAGACTTAGGAGCCCAAGAGTTCCCTTTCTTTTTCAGACTGATTTTCTTTATCCTTCTACCTCACATCATACTGATTCCAAGTAAGAGTCTCCTCTGTTGTGGTTAAATTGATTCTTGAACACAAATCATTTTACAACATGCAATGAAAAACATGAAGGATAGAGGGAAATCAAAGCATCAAATTATTCATGGCTAAGACTTTTTGAATTTAGCAGATAATCAAAGCAATCAAAAAGGCAGTGTTGCAAACATTCAATGATAGACAAAGAAGGAATTTGCTTCGTTTCTCTCTTTCTACTCCAGACTTCCAATATCTTTTCAACTTAAAAATCCTTTATAGAGATATGGATCTCTTTGTATTCTGTCCTCCTTGTTGCTCTCACAGGTGTGTGGTAGAAACCAAGAATAATGGCTCACAACCTGCTCTTTAACAGCTTGTAAAGGACCTTTGACTAAATGGCAAAGCCACTCTTCTTTTTTTATGTGGACAAACCCTTGTCTACAAATTTTGATTTTTGGTGTGATTGCAGGGGAACTCTTCCTCCTTACACACATGGTGGACTGATTCCTTATCCTGACATATCCAACTTTGTTTCTGTTTTCCCTTCTGGGGAAGATAATGTGGTTTACATTCTTTTAGAAGTCTTGGACACCAAGAATGTTGAGGTCAGCCCAACTGGGGAAGTGAAGGAAAAAACGTCAGCTAACCCAGTGGTGAAACCTCAGGAGTGTGCTCCATAAAGGCCATTTTTTCCCTGTTTTTCTTTTCTTTTTTTTTTCCTTTTGTATATTAACCACAAATAACCCACAGCCTTTAAATCAGCTTCATAAGAAGCCACCAACAAATATTTAAAGCATCTCAATAAGGTTTCCAAGAAAGTCCTGAATAAAATTATTTTTGTATCATGACTAATATATCAGCGTTCTTACCCACTGTCTCCTGTTCACGCAAAATTTACTGAAGTCTGAAATCAGGAAATGTAACAGAAAAATGATTGCATTTCTCAAAGGTAACTTAATTTAAATGAAATAAATGAATGCTTAGGCAGGAAAAGATCAAGGAATGAGAGATTTACATGCCCTCCAAAGTAATTGAACATTAGTGTGTTTATGAGCGACTCTTACTGAGTATAAAGAATTATATTTCTTTTAAAAATGTAGAAAACATTTCTAAAATGTCTTTGGATTTAAATCCTTTAGAGTTGGGAAAAAGGAAAGCAAAGGCCCAACATAGTAGATTAACATTGAGGATGCTGTTCTCAGCAGGTTTTAGTGCCTTTTGGGGGAAGGGGCAGACAAAACCTGGGGATTTACTGAACATTATATTACTACTCCCATTTGTATTTGAGTAAAACACACAAAACATAATTACATATATACACATCTAGAACAGTCTTTTTTTTTTTCCTTTAAGAAATATTTTTAATACTATCCAGCAAAGAGTGTGAATGACAAGAAAATAACCAATGTGGATGGTATGAGAAGGAATGATACAGGGATTTGAGTGTTTTTATAAAGGGTCTGTTCCTTATACACCTGGCCTTTCTTTTGAGACAATTTCCATGTACAGTGTCACATGCTCTAAAATCCCTTTGTTATTTATGCCATAAATTTTCATTGGTTCATAACTCATTGTATAACTTAGTGTGAAGGTAGTCAAGTAAAGGAATAGACAAAGGGAAAGCAAAGTAATTCACTTGAAATCCAGAGACCTTTCCAATGCCGAAAAGTAAGTAAAAGCAGATGTTGTAAAGTTTAGAAAAATCAAGACATTATTTTCCTGTTTCCATTGAATTTTTTCTAAACACATTATAAATAAGCTTTGAAGTATTACAAAGTCCTCTGTTTGTTTCGCTGATAGCATCTTTTGTAAAAAACCTTATCAATGCTTGTTGAAGTTATAGACTAAATGATATCTCAGTTGAAAGAACTGACTATCTGCTGGCAAATACAATGCTACATTGCTGAAATTACTTACAATGTATGAGTTACTTAGATATCTATTTGATTAGATCTTTGGGGTTTAATGTTAAGCAGCTCAAATATTTGATAAGAATACAAACATGGAATCCAGATATTTTATTACTCACATACTTCACATTTAATTTTATATTTATTAAGATGTAATTTTATTCTTCAGTAGAGAGAATGTGCTTTATTAATCCTTAGAATTATTCTGAAGAGGTTGGCTTAGTTATTTGATAATAAGGCTATCTATGCCACTCTCTTGCCTTCCCCCCATTCTCCAAAGTAGACTCATATTAAACTTTTATAAGTCTTAAAATGTGGTCTCCAGCTATGCAGCTTATTTCAAATGAACTGTCATTTTCAATATATGCTTCCAAGACTTAATATCTAAAAGAACCCCGGGGAGAGTTTGTTGCCAAAGCAAGGTGTTTGCTAGCTCAGGGAAGCTCCAGGACAGGTGCCCATCTTGACGGGCTCCCACTGGCCCTCCTCATTTGGAGTCACTGAATGTCTTCCAGCTGTTAGACAATGTCCCAGGCTCACAACAGTATCCCTGAGGATATTTTCAAGACCTAAGCCAATTTTGGAAACAACTGACTGCTAAAATATGGAACAAGGGAAATCAGTTCGTTTCAATGACATAAACCATCATCTGCCTGTTATTACATTCATTCATCTGGGTCACATATGACTCAATAATCAAATTACCACCCTATATATTTAGCAACTTATATATTTACCACCCTATACATCTTAAATCTGCATGTTCATTTGACCACCTTGCGAACATGGGGAAATAAAGGTAATCTAGGCTGTCTTCACTTTATCTTGTTGTTGTTTTTTAAAATGAGTCCCCCCCTTTTTTTTTGCATAAGTAAAATATAACACTTGTAAGTTTTTAAAAATTATGTAACATACAAAGCTAAAGTCCCCGGTGGCAGCCTCATCATTTGACATAACTGTTAACAGTTTGGTATATATCAGTTATTAATACTTTTTAATGATTGATAGTTCCTGAAGTTGCTAGCAAATATCTGCAGAAGAGGTTTCCTTAGTTTTAGATTGAAGGAAAGAGTCTCACTATTAAGCATTAGATAGCAGGTATTATTGTAAAATCTGATTCCAATTGGGTCCTAGCAGGAAATTGCACACTGACAATGCATAATTGAAGAGAGGTTAGTGGAAGAACTCTTCACAAGGTTAGGCAGAAGGAAGGAGCAAGGGAGAATGCAGCACCTCCCAGGGACTGGCAACAATGGGAAAGTGTTAACACCTTGGCCATAGCTAAAGCTGCCTTCTAGGAGCTGTGGCCTTAACTACAGAGCAACAATTTGAAGCCATGCCTGGAGAGGATGGAGCTGGGGACATAAATATTCAACTTCCTTTCTCCTCCTGCCTTTGAATTCTTGTAGGTACTTCCAGTTGGTCAAACCCAACTGAAAACCAGAAGACAAAAGGGAGTAGAGTGACAGTTCTTAGAAATTGGCTTCCTGGGAAGAAAGCCAGTTAAAAAGGTATAGAAGAGTGAATCTGGAGATGCAAATGAAGAATATCTAGCATAACAGAGAATCCTGATTTTCTAGTTCCATCACTAAAGAGCTGTCCCATTTTTATTCAACAATGGATATAAAAGTCGTATGTTATAAAAAACATCATTTTCAACCCTAGAAAAGGTTACCCAGTCATTGAAAACAATCTTCTTTGTTGTAGGAAAGCAGCTTTACTTGTTACTAAGTTTGAGTTGTTTTATTATGAGCAATGCTACAGAAGGAGTTAAAGATTTATCCATTTGTATTAAGTTGTGTGTATAGAGTAATTGGTCTTTCTTCTTTATTTTCTGAAGTAAAATGCTATCTGACCAATTTGGATGGAGAGGAACATCATTCCTAGGGAGATACGGAGACTGGTTCTACAGAGGATTAAAGGGCTGGATTTCTGGGCTTTTGTCTGGAGCTTTCTAGGGATTTTGTATCTCAGATGTACAAAGGTTTTTGTTTGTTCCATTGGTTGGATTTTTGTTTGTTATTTGGCCGCTACAGACATGTGCCGAGAGTACTAAAGTCTGGAGAAATTCTCAAGTTCCATGGTCACACAGGGAGCAGTGGGATCATAGGCTAACTTGGGTTATGCCCAAGTACGATTGGTCAGCACTTTCTCTTGAACTGGTGCCGGAGTGCATGGTGGCAGAGCATTTAACTAGGACACTGTGTTTTTTAAATCTAAAAGAGCCTTTGGCCTCAGGAATGATGCTAGGAGAGCCTGTGTAGCCGGGGCAGGCTGGACTGATGAACCTGGGAGCCAAGCTCCTGGGTAACACCTTGTCCCAGTACCAGTATGTCACCGAAGTGTATACAGTTTTCATTTTTATTTTTATTACTGTTATCATTGTGGATACTTAATGGTGATATATATCTGATGGTGACTATGTTATCTACAGATGCATTTGTGGCTGAAAGGACTACTTCATAACCAGTGGTCCTTTTAAGCCTTCTAGACAGTTTCCTGATCTCTTTTTCTAAGTAATATTTCCAGAAACCATTCTTATGACTCTTTCTTTTCTGTAGTCAACCCTCAGATAAAACCCTGCTGGTCCCCTACTTCTGACTGAGTGTGGAAGTCTCCTGACAGTGATGCGAATTTCCCAATATTCACTAATTCTGGGGAAGCCAGGATGGCTCAGTGGGTTAAGCGCTCACCTTGTAGCGCCGGGGACCGAGGATCGAATCCCGGCCCCAGCCCGTGCGGACCCATATGCTGAACTGGGGAGTGCCCCCAGTTCAGTTCTCTCTCTGTCTCTGCCTCTGTATCTCTATCTCTCTCTGTCAAAAAAATAAATAACATTCACTAATTTGAAGCTGCCTTTAGGACATCCTGAGAAATGTGGTGATCCGACTATGGATGCCTGGTAGAAGAGTGCGGTCAAATTCGGGATTGATCTGGGACAAATATAATGAGAATGAAAATACTATATTTCACAGATTTCAAGATACATTTCCCTGAACACTTTAACATTTTTGAAATCAGGGTGTATTTTATAGTTGTTGTAGCTTTACAAGTAATAGCAGCATTTTTTTCTTTAATGAAACATACGAACAATGGTGCATGTGATGATTGATAACATCTTTGAGCAATTAAAAAAATTGAACCTTGAAAGAATGTTTGTGAATATAATTTGGACATTTCTCTGTCTTGAATGACCAGAATATGTCTCTAGAACTAGAATATAACCCAATGAAGGTGAGACCTAGTTAATTACTAGTTAACCGGGTAACAATTTTGTAATGATTACCAAAAATTCTGTTAAGAAACCTTCTGAAGCTGCATGGAGGCTCAGGGCTTATTCCATTTATTATATATTATATATTGTAATATAAAGTCTTTAATGGGTAAGGGAATAGAAAAGTGGCTTCATGTGAGCCAGGCATTTATGTTCAGTTCTTTCCTTATGAAGTAGTTGAAAAGGAATTGTCTACATGGAGTTTATATTGAAAAGGGAATTGAAAATTGATAACTTATAACTGCTTATCTAGCATTGCCTGGGCCTCTGAAAAAGTGATGGGCACAAGTTGTCTGGTAATGCCTATGATCTATTATGTTCTGCAGTAGGATCAATTTAGCATGTTTTTTTTTGTTTTCATCAACACCATGTAAACATCTTTGCTCTGTTTCTATACTTGCCAAGAAACCTTCTGAATTAACTTTCTGTGGGATTTGTGCCCTTGAAGATCTATGGGATGTTTTATAAATGGGTAATCACTTTGGAAATGTGGCTTATTATGAACACAAATGGGCAAATATCCTAATATCTTTCTCCTTTCCCTATTGTATAGTTACTGTACTTTAACTTGTCTTGCAAAATTATTTGAAAATCCTGCTTTCAAAGAAACTCTTGATATTTCCAAGCCTTGTGTGAAGAGGCCTTACCCTGGAAAAAGTGATGTGACAACTTGTCCAGTGAAGAAGGCAGCCCAGGATTAAGAGGAGATGAACCTGATAAAGGCAGCTTGCTTCTCACCTGTCCTCTCTCTTCACTGACAAGCACCATTTCACCCAAAGACCTTCTTGATTTCGGTGTATGTGGTGATGCCATAAGTATCATAATCATTTCCAGGCTTGCTTAAAAATTGTTTTAGAAGAAATAATCTCTCTTCATATCTCACTATGCACTGCAGCAGGAACATTGTGTGTAGTTCTGGTCAGCCAACCTCAATGAAGATATGATTAACGTGAGAGGGTCCAGAGAAAATAGTAACTAACAAGGTCAAATGAATAGGCTTCTATATTGACCAGTTAGCGTAAATTGGTGAATTCATTTATTAAATTTGTTCTGAGTCTAGTATAAAATGAGGAGGGCTCTGTTTACAAAGGAAAAAGGCTAAGAAAGGAGATATTATTAAAATCTATAAAGTTATGAAAACTATGTATCCATATTTATTGAATCCTGGTATCCTATAACTCAGAGCATTCTCAGAAGCTTAAAAGAGATCTTTGATGAGTAGAAACTTTTGGAATGCATTATCCCAGGGTGGTGCAGTTGAAAATATAAATAGATTTATTGAAAGTTTATATAAGCTCATGAATAATAGATTGCGGAAACAATGACACTTTGGGGTATGTCCACAACTCTTGAAGTAGATCAGACCTACTCTTCCACCATGTATGTCCCTTGGTGTGTCAATTAAGGAAAGAGTAGGCCATTTGAAGGCTATATATTAGAGTCTGATAAAGCAGGTAAGGCAACTGCCAAAATGTAGGAAAAAAAACTGGACTTTTTGAACTATCTAGGTTCCAAAGACATGTAAATAAAATAACTGCGTGTGACTTCTAGGGCTCTGGTTGTGGAAAGCCTCTGAGTGTACCGTTTACACTGGGAGACCTGATTTTTGTTATCAGGGGAACAAAGAATAATGTACCTGTGGACACAGGCAGAATTAGGATTGTGTAACCGTTTGTTTCATTGACCATGTTGCTTGTGTCAAGTGTTTTTTGTGCAGAGAACCAAGGTTTTGTCTGCAATTAATGTGTAATAAATGAGACCCAGCCATACACTATATAAAAAATGAAATAAAAGTTTCCTTTAAGCTATATCCTTTTAAAATGTTCCTGGAAAGGGGCCTCTATTCTTTTATTTAAAATAACACTGGAAATGTGGTAGAAATATTTTTGGAGTAATTTTTTTACAAATAAATTTTATTGGCATTCTTTGTTGTCTCTCCCAGTATGAATTAGTTCCTTACATGAATTACTTCTGTGTTCAACGAAGAAGGCTGCAACTAATTTAAATTAAAACAGCTTGCATTTCTATTAGGATGCATGTGGTACTGCTTCTCACGTTCTATCTTCACTGATGATAATATATATATTTTTTTCACCAATTTGTTGACGTGTTTTAAAGGACATCTCCACATGTGTTCCTAAGCAGATATTTGTATAGATATGAAGGACAGAGGCACATAAAAATTATGAAACATACTCTATTTATTGTGATAGATCCATCAACCAAGTTATGCTCTCAGCACTTTGTCTTATGAATTGGTGAACGCACACGGTGCATTCTTGCAAACTATATTCCTAAATCTAAAAAGGAATCAACTAATATGATCATAAGTATCAAATAGTAACAGTAATAAGATAAGTACTTTAAGTTTTTTGTGAAAAGAACACTTGAATTGACTTATTTAGCTTCTCATGTTTTGGGAGTCCCAAGAATAATAAGAAAATATAAAATTGTGGTTAGAGATTTTTATCTGCCATATTATTTCTTAGTGGCCCTTTTATGTCTTTTACATGGGACATACATATTAGGTATTAATAAGTCAAGGCTTGTACAAAATGTTCTTTGACTGAACAGGCTAATATATTTACATGGAATATTAGTATCTAGAAGTATTTTTCCAAGCAAGTGACTAAGATGGGTTTAAATCACTTAACACTATTAAATCATACCTAAAATGTGACACTAAATGATTTCATATATATGATGCAATTATATATGATGTATTAATATGAAAGAATGTAACCAATCAAGATGGCAAAACACATATCACCCTAAAACATTTATTTAATGAAAATTTATTGAAAGTAAAATCATCACACCTTGATTTGTCGTACAGCTTTGACAGTTTACGAAATCACTTTATTATACATTATTTTATTTGACCCACAAAAGAACTCTGTGTGAGTTCTTTGTAGATAAGGAAGTTGGTCTCAAAGAGAGCACTTTAACCAGCATTGCAAAAAATCTAATCAGCCTCTCTTTCTTCAAGGCTTCTCTCCTCTATTTCATTTACCACATGGCTGCCAGAGTGGTCTTGCTGCTGCTTAAAATCCTTCGAAGACTCCTCATTGCCCATATGTTCATGTCCACAATGTGGTGATTTATGAGCCCTTAATTCTCCTGTCCCTGCTCATGTTCAAGTCCAGGGGTTAGAAGCCTTTGTCTGTAAAACACCAGTTAGAAAATATTTTAAACTTCATGGGCTTTACATCTGCCAGAGCTGTTCAACTGCTGTAGCAGGCATGAAGGCAGTCATAGACAATATGTAAGCAAATGATCGTGACTGTGTTCCAATAAGACTTTACAAAAATAGGTACCGGTAGTAGGCCAGATTTAGCCTGCAGGCCAGTTTGCTAACCCTTGGTGGTACATTTCAGTCTCTTAGAATATGGGAAGGACTTATCATAAATTCTGTTTATATCTTTGTTTTTAATCCCATCCTTTTGAATTTTAGTTTTTTGTGTGTGTGTATGTGTATTTTATAATGTACATGATAAAATCATATTAAAAAATATGTATATTCAGAGACCATGCTTAGTTTTATTTTTTGTTGATGGGATTTGTTTTTGCTATGGATGAGTTATTAACTCTCTGCTCCACCAACCCACACCCAAGCTGCTGATAATTCTCTAGACATACCAGACTGTTTTCTACCTCTGTGCCTTTATCCATGATGCTTTTTCATGTATTTAGCATGCTTTTAGCTTGTTACTCCTTTTATCTCAGATTTTCCTTCTGGAATCCCTTTCCTTGTTCTTGAAGTATTGCTTTTTGAAATTCCTTTTGTTAGGATCTGCGAGAAGAAAAATGTCTTTATTTGCCTGAAAACATTCTTATAATACAGATACTTTTGCTGGGTATATTATAGAATTCTAGGTTGGTGGTTTTCTTTCAGTACACTAAAGATGTAATCCTACCGCCTTTTGGCTTTAACTGTTGTTTTCATGAAGTCAGCTGTCAAGCTGATGCTCTTTTGGAGATAATCTATCCTTTTTTTTCTCTGGCTGCTTTCACTTTGTCTATAATTTTTTTTCTGAAGCATTTCTGTGGAAATTACATACATCATGACTCTTTACTCCTGATTACTTCAGTTTATTCCTGAAGAATAATGAATTTTATTATATTATTATATAATTAATATATTGAAGTAAAGTTATCAGTTTCCATACATTTACATTTCCATACATTTACAGTTTCCATAAATTTACATGGTAAATTTAAATGTAATAGTCAGCAAGTATTCGTACAATGCTTTTATCTAATCTACTGCCATATTCCTTTTTTTTTTTTCAGTTGACTTAGTAGTATTCTTATAGCATTTTTCCCTGCTCCAGTACACTGTTCATTCTAGAGTCAGGTTAAGCCTCTTTTAATCTGAAATATTTATTTAGCCTTTTTTTTTTTTTGTCTTTTATGACATTTACATTTTGGTAGACCGTAGACACCATGCTCATCTTTTAAAAATAGAATATTCCTAATTTGGAGTTTGTCTGATGTTTGCTGATGATTAGATTCAGGTTATGAATTCTTGACAAGAATGCTACATCAATGATACTGTGTCTTTCTCAGTGTATTATACCTGGAGGTAGTGATAATAATTTTTACCAATCTATGAATTTATCCAATTTCTTCATAGTATAGTAAGTAGTTTGTCTGATAACAATTTAAGAACATACAAATATTCTGATCTTGGGAGAGGTAATGGGGATTTATTTTTCAAAGGGTATAAAGTTTCAGTTATGCAAGAAGATAAGTTCTAGAGATCTGCTGTACAACATTGTGCCTATAGGTAACAATACTGTATTTTACAATTGAAAATTTGTTAAGAGGGTAGATCTCATTTTGTATTCATAGCATAATTAAAAACAAAATAAAACCTATGTAAGTAAAGGATAATAAAATCAAGTAAGTTAGCTGTGTATGAAAAGCCAAACAAAAACAGACCTTAATATCTTGCTCCTTATTACAAAAATCTCACCCTAGATATAACATTTACTGATGTCTCTTGCCTGATCTAACCCTCACTTCAATTGCTGCAAGATCTATTTTAAATTAATTTTAGTTTTGAGTTCTAAATGATCTATTCAATTCAATTTGCTAGAGAACATGTTGATATTTTTTTGTCTTTTCAAATTTTATCCCACTTTTTCTTTACTTCCTGAAATATAGTAAGAATAGTTTTTTTTGTTTGTTTTGTTTTTTCACTACCTGAAGTTTTTGAAGCTCTGTTTCTACATTTTACTGTTTCTGCTGGTTCTTGCTCAAAGTACCTTTCTTTAAGTGATGTGAGTCTGGTCTTCAGATTTACTCCAAGGACATCTTATTGTTACAGCTTCTCAAGGACTTTCTCCCCCTAAGCTGCTCAACAATAAATGAATTTCCCTAGTCCCCTGGGGTTGGGGATGGGATTGAGTGAGTTTACTTCTGGTTCACCCTTCTCCTTAGGGCATAGCTCTTTGGGGAAACAACTTAATTTGGGAATCTCTTGGATTGGTCTCCTCACCTTGCAGGACCTGAGCTTTGATTTGTTTTCATTCATCCTGAGAGGTCTACAAACAAAAACTCGATGTTACCTGACAGACGTCCTGCAACAAAAGCAACTCCAGAGCTCTGCTTACCTCTTTAAGATCCTGCTTCACTTAGATTTTAGCTTAGTTACTCCATAGTTTTATGTCAGCTTTTTAATGGTTTTAAGAAGATGTTTTTATACATTATCCAATATTGTTTTTAGTGGGAAGACTGGTGTAAATAATGTAGGCTACCATATTCTTCCATGGTATAATCTCTAATTGAATGTTTTTATCCACTTGTTCTACCTCTCAAACATCTCCTTAGCTTTCAAATCTCTGTTCATGTGTCACCTCTTCCATAAAGACTTCCCTGAAGAAATCTTTTCCCCCACAAGGTACAATAGATTATTCTCTTACTCCAGTTTGCTATAGCTTGCATGATGATTTACTATGTGGCTTGTTTGTTTTGCCTTCCTCTCTGTCTCCTCCAAATAAACCATAAGTTCTTTTAAAACAGGTACTGTATTTATACATTTTTGTATCCCCAAGGCCTAGTACTCTGGCTGACATATAACAGGCACTCAGTAGATGTCAAATGAATAAATGAAGGCAGATCCAACTTCCTGTTTGAGAACTGGTGTCTTATTTGTCTTTGTGACCTTAGTGTTTAGTGCAGTGTCTTTCACATAGTAGACATCTAATAGCTATTTGTTGGCATACTTTTTGTTAACCTGGAATTGACATAGGCTAAGTAAGGGACAGAATGACTAGGGCAGTATACAGGCCAGGGGACACAAGCAGGCTAATTCATGGAATGGGGTAGCAATGGTGGTAGAATTCCTATGCGTCCTGGAGAATACAATTTGGTTTGTCCAGTCAAACAGAAGAAAATTGAAATGTTTGGGAACACAATTGTTAAAGAATTGTGGCTAGGAAGGAAGATCAAGATAGAAAGCATAGTTGAACCAAATCCAGAACTAGAAAAGTTAGATGATGACACTCGATGGCACAGTGGAGGTGGTTTCAGAAAGATCTTTGACCTGCATTTTGGTCTTAGGATTTGCTTATTGCGTGGGACTGTTGTGTGGTTTGAGTAACACATGGGCTGCTCCTTAGGGCAAGGCAAACTTTTTTTGGGGTTAGCCATTGTGTTGAGGGCTAAATTCTCTGCAGAAAGATTTTACTTCCACCTGGTTTTAAACGTCAGAATTTGGCTACTTCTAGCCTGATTCACTTGATTGCCCCTTTCCAGTAAGTGGCAGTCAAGCTGAAGTGTCCACCACGAATCCATCGTAACTGCTGCTCTTGGCCCTACCTCTACAATGTGTTCCTCAGTTTGTGCCTTTGCTGTAATGTTTTCCCATTCTAGTATGCTAGTCTCAGTGTCTACTCAGGGTTTAAGGCCCAACTAAAATTCCACCTCCGCTGAGCTACTCTTTCTATTACTCCAGCCCATTGGTCAAACTCTTGTAGCTTACCTGAACCTTCAACATTCTGCATTTAATTATATTCAGGGTTGTCCTGCTTCTTAATTATTTCCCAATCTTAGATTTACTTCTCTTTGCCAATCTCAATTCTTGGTCTCTCTCTCTCTTTTTTTTTAAGATTTATTTTTATTGTTTTTACAAAGAGAGAGAGCGGGGAGGGAGAGAGAGAGAAGGGGAAGGTCTAACAGTCTCTGTAGTTGCACGTCAGCAGTTTTCAACATAGTTTCATCCAACAGGTGGGCATGGGGCCGTGCAGTGCAGGAACCAGACAGGGGGCCTCCCACATGAGAGGTACATACACCCCTATGTGCCGGGAGCCTTCCATATGAGAGGCACGCCTCGGGCAGAAGCGGAATTAGGGGCCTCCCATGTGGGAAGCTCACTCTGGCAGGAACCAAGCTGTGGTGGGAAGTACACCCACATGGGTTGGATCCTGGACCCAGACTTGATCCTTGGACCCTGGGGCTGCAAGGCGGGCTCCCCATCCCCTGAGCCATCCTGGCTTCCCCAATTCTTGGTCTCTTAAAGACTATTGTATTTACTCTGGTGGGCCATTGATCTAGTTGTGGTACCTGCTAATTACCCAGGAAATACTTGTTGACCTGTTGAGTAGAGATACAGAGCATCCTCACACCTCTCAAATCATCTTGTCCAATATGTGCTAAAACCTCAGAGAATTCTAGGAGTTGAATTGAATAGAGGGTTCTTTTTATTTTCTTTTATAATCTTTGCTGTACAAATGTATGATAGGAAATCATGTGGTTTTCCCAGCTTCAGGCATTTAGAGATTTAAATCTGAGAGGAGCACAGCCAGAATTATAATCTAAGCATGATGGCTGCAATTTAGGATTTAGTCCTTTCATGACTCTTCTTTGAGAGCACAGGCATGGCCTCATTTACCCGTTAATAGGTACTGTACCATGGGATGTGGTGTTGCTTTCCTGTCCTGACTTCCAGTGCCTATAGATTTTGCCTTAATCAACACATTGGTGAAAATTATACCAATTGGATTTGTTTAATCCATATGTATTTAAAATTAAAGAATCACCAAAACAAAGTATTTCATTACGTCTCTTCTGTTTACAGGTTCTTTTCAGTGTTTTATTTAGACTGTCACAGCTACTTTGTATACAGCAAAACCTATCAGTGGATTATTGTATGTGGGGCTTCTCTGGGGGGGGCATGCATTTCTGACCGTTTTCCCACGGCAAGCTCTGCCAGTCCTCACGGTGCCCTGGTGCTTTAAGTATCCTTTTGGAAGTGGCCTCCCCTTAGGCAGTCATTCTGAAGAGACTTTCAAGAACCTGAAATGTTGCCATTGGAGCATTTCCCAGAAGGCAATTGAACCACAATTTTTTGAAGTGCAAGGAACCCTGTACCAGGATTATGCCATGTGTCTAGACATATTCTGATATGTTTTTCATTACAATAATGCAATAGCATAGGCAGCACCAAATGATAGGGTAAATTCATTAAGACTGTTTTCTTGTCCATTTCTTTCACAATAGTTAGTGAAAAGGATACTATGAACTATGAATTACCTATGTGTAGCATCTACCCTCCTGTTTTCTTTCCTTTCTAATCTCTTTGTACTTAATTTTCCCCATAGTTTTTGTTCCTCATTTTTTTCTAAGTGGAGAAGAAAAGTAAGAGTTTATCAATTCTACTTTATTTTTCAGCTGATTCAAGAAAAAACAAAATCATCCTGAGCTCACTAATAGAGAGCCAGGGAATTACCAATAAATCAGCAGTTGCATAAGGGAGGGAATGAAATTCAACTAAGGAAATTGGGATCTCTGCTGCCATGAAGAAAATAAATGAGACAGTGTAGAATCATTATAAAGAGACTGGGTGGTCTACAAGAAAGAGGGCAGATTGTGCAAACTGACATTTGAGGAATCAGCCTGAATGTTTTTGCATGGGACCAGTGCTGTTCATTGGTGTCATAGCAAAATGTGCTTTATTTGTGGATCAGTTGAGGAACCCTGACAGACAAAGGAGGCACTGAAATACAGGGAGGCCTAACTCGCTTCCTAGTTAGAATGAACAGTTTAGGGACCCTTCGCATAAGAATCTCCCTGGAATGCCAGCTGGACTTTGTTCCAGCACAGATTGGAGAACACTTGAAGGGAGACTGCTTTCTCTTCCAACCACCTGCATTCACTTCCTGGTACACGATGGTCCAGGACTCTCTAGCATCCACTGCCAGCTTCAGTTTACAACTAGAAGTAATGGCTCTGTTGGGCAAAATGTCCCCTGACTCAAGCTGTTCGCTGAGGTTTGGAACGTACCATTGTCTTAACCCACTGAACTTCCTGGCTTCTGGTCTCTCCCATTTACCTCCAGGATCCCTTTGCTTTTCCTCACCTTGTCTAACTTGCTGAATTCTACTCTTGTTTTTATTTCTCACCACAATTAACCATGTTTCCTGTTTTCTAAATGTTGGCAAATACGGAGCCTCTATTCCAAGGTTACTAACTGGTGGGCTGTGAACCAAAACTGACCTACAGTTATGTTTCGTTTGCCACATCTAGCTTTATTTGTGTGTGTGTGTGTGTGTGTGTGTGTGTGTGTGCGTGTGCACATTTAATTGAATCAATTGCTAATTTTTAACAATTGAAAGAATTCACATTAAAATGTGGATTTTTTTATGTCCTATGAAAAATTGAAAGATTTGGCAACCAAGGCCTGAAATGGTATATTTTCTCCCTTTAGTTTGCCTTGGTTCCCATCATGCCCCATTTTTTCTCATGATGATGATGATGATGATTATTTTAAGCATAGCAGCATTAAGAAAGAAGTAAAATATTTGTTTTGTCCTAGTCTTGGTAAATATTTTCCTAACAAGATATCCCTTAATCTTGTTAGCTGCCTGATCCCCATAAAAGCACTTGAATTTGTGACTACTGCTTAGACCTTGCTGGTATGGCCCAGGTTTGGGTCTAGAATTGTTGCATGATGCTCCTCTAGTTTTGACTCTACCCACTCTGCCAGTGCTATCAGCTGGCCATTCCAGTCTCTTAATGGCTTCCTGTGGGGTGACAGTATTGGAAGATGGCATTTCAGATGCCAGATTGCATCCCCACAGGACCCTGTTTATGTTTGTCTAATCTATGAAGACTTCCATTGTAGAAGATGATACTTGCAGGTGGTCATTGTCTCCCAGTGGTAAACACCAAAAAAAAATCTATTTCTCATGTTTCTCTTTTTTTGATTGTTTACTTGTTGGTTTGTTTTTTAGTTAGCCTTTCCCAAATGGAATTGTAGCTATTTAAAAAATATAATTCTACTTCATATAACCACATATATCAGTTGGAAACCCAGCCTAGATATTATGTGCCTTGTCTCAAAAGGAGGGGAAGGATAATTTGAGTGATAGCATATCACAATAACATATTGAAAGGTATTATTGCTCAATAATTAATTACTACATAATAGTTAATAGTAAAGACTCTGGAGCTAGCCTCTTTGGATTCATATTCTTACGCTCTCACTGTCTAGCTGAGTGTAACCGTGGACAAGTTATGAGCGAGAGCAGGCTGATAAATTTTGCATCTACTGTAATTTTTTTTGTTACATTAGGCTTACCTGAACATAACTGATTCTGTGTAGTCACATGGTATCTCCTCTCCATCACTCTTGACCTTGCACACACAGACACTTTTTTCACCTACTACACATTGAAATGGAAGAGTATTCAGATGTTCGATTCAGTTTGTTGTTACTGAATTCTTAGTGGAAAATTTCTTCATTGGAAATTCACAGATGAATGTCAGCTATTTATGGTGAGCCGTGTGTTGATGTGAGTATAGTAAGATGCTGGGTAAGGTGGTTTATCTGTGATGAAGAGGTGAAGCCTGTAGTGAGGAAAAGGTTTCAAAAACAAAACATCAATTTTGGGGGGGGGACTGATTTCAAATACTAGTGCAGTGTTGGCTGAAGTGTGTTGAAGTGTGTGGTGATTTTGCAGAAAAATAATTATGCAGCTTTGAAAATAAATGATGTAGGTATGTTTCTTTTTTATTAAAATATTTTTCCTGTTAATTTTCTATTTAAGTGGAGGCAAAATTTATCAGCCCACGTACTTAACCTTTTGACTTAGTTTCTTCATCTATAAAGTGGTAATGATAATAACAGTATACATGTCATAGGATAGTGTAAGGGTTAAAAGCTATTGATAAAGTGCCTGCCACTTAGTAAATGCTCTATAAATGTGGCTATTACTGTTATTTGTATGTCTCCTATGTGGTAGGCTCTTGTGTTAGATAAATAGGACCTTATTCTTACTCTAAAGAAGTGCATGGTTTATATGTGAGAAGATACTTAAATAATGATAGTAAAGTATAGACATAACCATAGATGCCTTCAAGTTATAATGGTGACCAGGTAGGAAGGGACTCCTATCTGGAGAGGTTGTGGAAGGCTTAAATGTAGATGTTTAATCTTTCTTGAGGGAAAAAATTGAGGGAGAGTAAAGGGGTTGCCACCAGTTCAGATACCATTCACATTCACCTGATTTAAGAGTACAAGGCCAACCAGATGGACAACTGACACAAGCTTGTACCTTCCTCTGTGTGGAAAAGGACCAGTCTCCCAGACCAATTGTCAGCTTTAGCAAAACTTGACCAAAATGTGACAGGTCCTCAAAAGATCTTGTGATGGCCTTCAAAACATAATGTCCCAAAATCCAATCAATATTTCAGATATTATTACAATGTATATCAGAGTAGCATCTGTCTAGACCAGATGATGCTCCTTCTTACCAGTGACACTATAGAAGGCACATACCCTAAAACTGGACAAGGCTTTAGATATTATCTGGTCCAATCCCTTCACCTTACAGCTGAGAATGTTAAAACTCATGGAGAAAAGTAACTTTTATAAAATGATTGATTGATTACCACATCTGATAGGCCTGGACCCAAAAGCTATGCCTTTATTATTTCAGAGAAGTAATATAAAACAAAGATTGCTATTAAAGGTCTACTTTAACAGTTGCATACACAGGTTGGTCAGATGAGTTTTATCTTTTCCAACTTAAAGTCTACCAAAAGAGTGAAGGCAATCCTAATGATAGTAGATATAAGGACATTGTTAGGTAGTATGGACTGTGTTGTTTCTCATGATTAAATTTCTGGCATTTAATAAATATATGCTGAATTGATTTCAACAGATTTGATCAAATTATATGAGTATTTTAATATATATGTCTGGAGGCTAATTTGCCATTGATATGC
Source organism: Craseonycteris thonglongyai (assembly GCA_004027555.1). Lineage (NCBI taxonomy): Eukaryota > Metazoa > Chordata > Mammalia > Chiroptera > Craseonycteridae > Craseonycteris > Craseonycteris thonglongyai. Next base: position 45,479 of record PVKE010004719.1, read on the forward strand.
TTCATTCATTTTTCAAATTATTTAATGAAATTTTGAGAGTTTTGGATAGGTAGACTATAGTAATATTGTGAATGATATCTTGGAAAGTTCTGACTCTAGAATCTCATGAACACATTCAAAATTCAAAATTGCATGGATTATGATCATTGCCGCGTGGGTAGAAAGTTGTTCATATGCCAAATGTAAAAATATAAACCATTCCAGGCACTATGAGGATTGGGCTGAAGGTTCATCTGCACAATCTGTGTGGGGATCTGAGTTCTTGCCATTAATTTGTTACAATATTATTAGTGTTTTAGATCTTAATATGCATATGTTGTTAAAATAGAAAATGCACTTAAAATACTGGTGGAAGCATCACAAACAAGATAGAGCTAGAATTTCAGGAACAAAATCTTTTACTAACAGGATGTTATGAAGATTCAAGTTAACATAACAACATTAAAAAGTGACAACAATGTAATTCATCAGTAGAGAGCAAAAAGGAGAATAAGATTGGATTTACTTCCAATTGTACATAGATAGTCACTAGAATCAGTCAACGCTAAAAGCCTTTTATTTTCAAGGGACTGTTATATTTTATTTTATTGTTACTAAATGTGTGTTGATTTAACTGGGAAAATTTCACAAGTATTTCAGATCCAGTAACTTTTTGGCTGAGGCTATGAAAAGGGAGCTAGAAAAAAAAAAAAAATCAAAGGAAATTGCACAGTTCACTATGACAATTCTTCATTTATAACAATTTGTCCTTTTTATAGCTGAACTTGCTAAAATTTTCCTAAGTTAAATTTATTGTAAAATTGATTGGACAGAGTAAAAAAATTACTATATAAAGGACAAGGAACTCAGGACCCACCTGGAATATTGCTTTAGTTTCCAGCTGGCTGTCATAGTATCACAAAGAAAAGCAAAACAAAATTGTTTTTTAAAAAATGAGCTGGGTGAGGAATGTGAAGACTGCAAAAGCTAAAAATAGTTAGGGAGCCCATGACTAAAGAGAGGTTATTGTAACCATGTACACATATCTGAAAATTCTAAATCCAAAGAGAAGAAAATGGTACTGTATTACTTTAGATAAAATGGTAAAAGTTTAGAGAAATATTTACATTAAATCTCAAATAAAAAATAAGAAATTTGTGAAATCTATCTAAAATGGTCTTTGACTTACTTTTGAGATATAGTTAAACAAAAATCCAACTCTCAGTGTGTAGAAATTCTTTATATGCTACCAGGAAGGGAAATGAGAAATTTTTGGAGTGTGTGTAGTCTTTTTGGGTCTAGGGTTAAAATCAATACCATGTCTAGATAAAGATTTTCGGAAGTTTGTATGGGAGAAAGAAAAGCTTGATGGTTTGGAAAGGTGTGATGGATATGGTTGAATGCTTGCCCCTTGTATGTAAAAATAAATTATCTTTCAGTGTTGACTTGGCTACAGACTCCAAGTCTGTAGTTAGAGGTCAATGCACAGCAGGGTGGCAGCCTGAATGTAAGGAAGAAAACTGTGGCAGGCCCATTATGTGTGAACATGGTGGGAAAGTGTGTGAGTCATTTTATAAATTGGCAGAATGTGTAAATTATGGAGATGTGTGTGTGTCATTTTATGTGTACAGAGTGGGCATGCTATTTTGTAGAATTTATAATACTTGTGAAATTTCATAGTATCTTCACTTAGGCCATTACCTAATCTTTTAAAGAAAAGAATGAGATAGGAATCTTTGTCTCAGTCAAAATCTCTGGATGGTCATTCCCATGTCTGGTGCCTTAATGGGGATGGTTGAGAAACTGGGCTTAGATAAGACTGTCACTTGGAGAGCCTACCCTTTGCCTTTCCAGCAGAAATGTGGCAGAGTAGTTAGATTACCACATATGACATCAGGTCTACCAGAAAGTATGTTTCAAAGGGGCCAGGTGGAAGCTTCAAGGCTCTAAGTCATAAGAAATCCTAATATGTCACTTCTGCTTCATTATTTGGTCAAGCAGGTCACTAAAGCCAGCTCAGATTCAAGGAGAAGGAAGCGATATTCCACCTTTCAGTGAGAGTAGTGAAGAATTTGATGCTGGAATGGCTCAACAGGTTGAGTGCTTGCCTTGCAAACACGAGGTCTGGGGATCGAGTCCCAGCCCCAGCCCATGCAAACCCACATGCTGAACTGCAGTGCCACCTCCCACATGGGAGGCCCACAGTTCTGTTCCTGCCCTGCATGGCCCCACATTCACCTGTGTGGAATGAAACTATGTCAGGACTAATGTGCAACTGTGGATGCTGCTCTGGGCTCTCCTCCCTTCTCTCTGCCTCTTTCTCACCTTCTGTCAAAACAATAAAACAAAACAAAACAAAATAACTTGTTGCTATAAATAATCTATTTCAGGTTGCCCTCACAGAGTATTTATGTTCCTACATTCCTTCGAAGGACCAAATATAGTTAGTTATCTGCTTCCCAGTTTCCCCATACTCTCATCTATTTGGACATCTTCTTGAAGTCTTAATTCCCATTTTCTGTTATTATCAGAATGTTTGCATCCCCCTCAAATTCAGATGCTGAAATCTTAACTCCCAATGTGATGGTATTAGGGGCTTATGGGAGGCAATTGTAACAAAGGTGAAGCCCTCATGAATGGGCTTAGTGCCCTCATGAGAAGAGGCGCTAGACAGCTTGCTTCCACTCCCTCTGCTGTCTGTCATGTGATGACACAGCTAGAAGACAGCCATCTGCAAACCAGGAAGTGGACGCTCACTAGAACCAAATCTGCCAGAGTCTCGATCTTGGACTTCCTAGTTCCCAGAACTGTAAGAAATAAGTGTTTGTTGTTTAAGTCGTTTAGTCTATGGTAATTTGTTATAACAGCCTGAACAAAGACATTATCTAAAACAGGTCCAGATACTAATAAAGTTCCTTAGTGATTTCTCAAATATAGCATTCCCTGGCATAGTTCTTTTTGATCTGATGATCTGTGAATTAGAGAAAAGTTTTTGTTCCCCAACTCCAATCCCCTATACCTAGCATATGATTGTGACAAAGGCATATGATATCTACAGTATACATTTCCATTCACAAAGACATAAAACAGGAGGCACATAGCTATGAAAGTCTATAGCAGCAGTGTCCAACCTTTTGGCTTCCTTGGGCCACATTGGAAGAATAATTGTCTTGGGCCACACATAAAATACACTAACACAAATGATAGCTGATGAGCTAAAAAAAAGTCGCTAAAAGATGAGCTAAAAAAAAACCAGTCTCAGAATGTATTTTTTGTTGTTGCTGTTAAATTTATTGGGGTGACATTGATTGGTAAAAATTACATAGGTTCCAGGTGTAAATTTTACATTACATTATCTATGTACTGCATTATGTGCTCATAACGTTTTAAGAATTTGTATTGGGCCTTATTCAACACGGTCCTGGGCCACAGGCTGGATGTGCTTTGTCTACAGCATTTCTGTATTCTAACTCGGCAAATGTCATCAGTTCCTTGATTAGGGGAACCCAGTCCTTCTCTCCGGAAATGATTCTCTGTGACTCTTGGCATTGCCCTGTGGGCTTTTGTTTTTCACACTCCGAGTCATTCTTTCTTTTCTTTTCTTCCCCACCTCCCCACCCCGTGTTTGCATATGAATAACCTTGCCAATTTGATTCTTGCTATTAGAAATTTTGGAATCAAATTCCTCTTTTTCTTTTGGATTTTCTTTTTGTACTTTTGAGTCAAAGCTGATAACAATAACTAAAAATTTGTGTGATTCCCATATATCAAATTATAATTCACTTCATTAGACAAAAGCCACCTCCACATTTTATTCCAAACACTTGTTTTTCTCAACTGTGAGCTGGATAGGGTGCTGCTATGGGATAATGACTTTAAAATTCTTAGAAACCTATTGTCTAGTTGAAAAGATCTATGAGACACATCCTTAAGATTCTTGGAGGCTTGAATATCTAGTAGAGGGGGACAAAGAGACATACCTGTATGATTCTTAGACACTAGGCACACACTTAAATGTTTTGGAGGTCTCACCAGAAGGTTTTGGAGCCACACTTGGCATCTTTGCTCTGAGATCCTGCTTTACTTATAGGGCTGTGTATTTGATCTTTGCCCTGAAGCATTTCTAACTTGAAAATACTTTGCTTGGAGACATTAGAGATAAGAAACAGTTTTATTTTTTACTTATTTTTTTAAAGATTTATTTTATTGTTTTTGACAGAGACTGAGAGGGACAGAGAGAAGAGGGCCCAGAGCAGTTTCTATAGTTGTATGTCATCAGTTTTCAACATGGTTTTGTTCCACACAGGTCGGCGGGGGCCACACAGGGCGGGGACTGGCTGGGGGCCTCTTGCATGGGAGGCATGCCTCCTTGAGCCAGGGGCTGAACTGGGGGAAGGGTGGTGAGAATCAAACTGGGGGCCTCTTGCATGAGAAGCACACTCCAGTTCAGTATATCGGTCTGCACAGTCTATGGCCAGGTTTCAAGCCTTGGTCCCAGAGCTGCAAAGCGAGCACTTAACTTGCTGAGCCATCTTGGCTTCCCCGAAACAGTGTTATTTAAACATAGAAAGTCCTAGATATATTTTTCCCCTTCATAATTCTCCTAAAAAAAAGAAACAATTCTTTTTTAGTTCATTTCACTTCTATGTTCCTAATTACTGAAAGCCACAGTCTAGTCAAATTTTCAGCCACTATGTAAGTTCCCTTTTCTTCCAAATTCCATTAATATTTTTCTCACTGTTCTTTATGTCCTTAAAAACACTCCCCACACTCTTTAGCTATAACTACAATTCTCCTTGAGGATTTTTCAGCTTCTGCCCACCACATAGTCCCCAAATGCTATACAATTTAGAGTTTTGTTATTGGCAGAACTCTACTTCCAGGTATAAACATCTGTTTTAGTTACCTATCGATGGATAACAAATCATCCCACAACTTAATGGCTTAAAACAAAAATTATTTTATTGTTCACATGAATTTTATGTCAGGAGTTTGGGCAGGGCTCCAATGAGTGGTTCTTTTGCACAGGTGAGCATCAACTGAGGATACTTGGTAGTGTTTGGTTGTAGATTAGCTAGTTTGAGCAATGCAAGATGCTGTTACGTATCTGATGACTTGAGAATTCTGGGAGGCTAAGCTCAGCTGTGACTGTCAACTAGAATTGTTATAATGACAGCTTAGGTCTTCTAGAAAGAATATTCTAAGGAAACCAGATGAAAGTTGCAAGACTTATTATGACCTAGGTTTTTAAGTCCCAGATTATTACTTCTACTGCATTTTATTGCTCAGGCAAGTTGTTAAAGCCAGTCCATATTAAGGTAAGGAAATTAGATTTCATGTTTCAATGGGAAGAATAAGAAAGAATTTGTAGTCATTTCTACCACACTTACTATTCTAAGATAATCTTTTAAAGAAAAAATTATTATCGAATCATGAATTTAAGTATATTTGATAGGCTTCAAATTATTGCAGCTATTACTGTTTCATGTTCAAGTTGTGTTATCTTTGACTAATATGTCAAAGTTGACTTGTGAATTTTTTGACCTGATCAATAGCATTTTTGTTATCTGGTATGGCAAAATATTTCAGGCTTTATCTTGCATATTTCTCCCCTAAACCTAGAATCAGCCACTTATTCATGAAATCCTGATATTTTTTAGTGGAACACAGTATTTTAGGACCACAAATTGGATGCTCCCACCAAAAGGATTGTGAAAACAGTTAAGAAAATTGTTTTTGCACATGCTTTCCCCATTTCCTTCTCTGAAAGAGGTAGTTGTAATGTATCTACATAGCCAGAGTATGTAGCCTTTAGTCTTTCCTTTTAGTCCTTATTTGGTCTTAATTCAAAAAGTAACTTTTTATATTGAAGGCCACGGGAGGAGGTGAGTTCAGGAGTCTGCTATGTTGCCATCTTGGACCATAACTCCCAGAAGTCTTTTAGTACATGTTTTTTAATGGTTTTACTGATTGGTTTTAGAATTTTGAATAATGAATTGTCTCTGATGAATACTTCATTTAAAACAGTACAAAAATAAGCATGGAAAAACTAAAATGTTTTAAAAAGAATCAAGATATTTAACATTTGAAAGGGAAATTCTACATATTAGTTCCAAAATGTGTGTGTCATATTCCCTGTGCATCTTTTCCTGACGAGTTAGAATCAAGGGGTAGAGTTCATGGATCCTAGAATCTTCAGTTTTAAAATGCTCTTCAGGTGATTTTGATGCATTGTCATATTTGGAACCATGGGCCTAAAGTTCATGCTACCGATTCCTCAATGTTCTATAACTCCATCTCTGTATCAGGCTATATGATCAAAAACACATTTCTTTAGTTCTTCATCTAAATGCTTTAACAGAACTATAATGCTGAGAATTCAGCTTTTATTATATTAAGGGAAATTTGTTAAGTATACAAATTGCCTGTTTTTGGATTTAGTAACAACAATTCTGTTTAAATAATTCAAATAATGGTTTGAACCTAAGAGTGAAAGATGAAAAAATGTAAAACAAGTCTCCCTTTCATGTTGCATTTTACGAGACGTGCTGGGTACTCCTGTGATCATCTCTTCACTCCTCTCCAACCTGCTCTGTCACTGTGGGCTGGCCTCTGGACTGCTCTGTGTGCTCCTTGGCCCTCTCGCTTCCAGTAGAGGTTAGTCAATGGGAGGCCCTCGTGGGAGATCCAACAGGTGGAAATAGAACAAGGTCAGAGTATCCCTTGTCTCCCTCCCTATCTGGTCATGTCCCTTAAACAAGGACCACAGCCCCTATTTGGCATCCCTTTCCATGCAGCTATAATCTCAGGGCCTGGCCCTCCCTTGCCCTATTAGGTGCAGGGTTGAGAATGGCTTTACTTATCTCAGGAACTGAAGCATCCATTGCTCATTTCCTTAAACCCTGCCCACATATTTGTAAATAGTCCCTGAAGTGAACTCTTCTCAAATTACCCAGTTTCACTTGCCATGTATTTCTTACCTCTCCTGACTAAATCACAGGTCATCATGGCACAGGAGTTCAGTTTAGATAAATTCATTTACTCTGAAAGGAAAAGCCTTTTATATGTATTGGGCCATCCATTGTATTGTCTTGTAGCTGAGAATGATTCTTCCCTCTGCTCTACTAAAGCCAGTGCATTCATCAATCATATTTCCTGTTTGTAGTTCCAAGAACCAGTGATGCTATTCCAAGTTGCCATGCCAACACATACACTATTCCTGCTGCCCCATCTTCCTCAGGTGGTCTTTGATAACAGATGAATGGATAAGAAATCAAACCCCTTACACACATATATATTACCACTTCTTTATCCATTCATCTTTTGGTGGACATTTAGGTCATTTTCATATCTTGGCTATTGTATTTAATGCTGCATTGAACAACTGGATGCATATGTCTTTTCAAGTTGTATTTTGGGTTTCTTCGGGTAAATACCCAAAAATGAACTTGCTGTGTCTTTGCCTCATTATAGCCTTTGTTTGTTTGTTTGTTTGTTTTTTTAATTGTTAAATATATTGGGGTGACATTGGTTGATATAGACTTTGTTTTAAAGTTTATTTTGTCTGGTATAATAGTGCCACCCCAGCTTTTTTGTGTGTGTTTATTTTCATTTTCATGAAATATATTTTTCCATATATTTACTTTCAGTCTCTGTGTGTCTTTCTATCTAAAGGGAGTCTCTTACAGACAGCATATGAGATCTGACAATTAAGTTTATAAACTCATTCTAAAAAAAGTGATCCATACCTTATGGCTGAATACCACTACACTCACCTTCAAAGTACTCCTCTTGGGAAGCTATGCTCTGACACCAATGCCTAGTCCACCCTTCAAAGTAATTTTGGAACTCTCTGGAATGACCAACAGAGCCATCATATTATTATCCTTAATGTTCTGAATGTCATCTAAATATATTCCTCTCCATATTTCCTTTATCTTCAGGTAAAGAAAAAAGTTGTTGGGAACCAGATCAAGTGAGTAGACAGGGTGTTCTAATACAGTTATTTGTTTACTGGCTAAAAATGCCCTCACAGACAGTGTCCTGTGAGCCAGTGTATTGTTCTAATGCAAGAGTCATGAGTTGTTGGCAAAAAGTTCAGGTCATTTTCATTGAACATTTTTTATTCAACCTTTTCAGCACTTCCAAATAGTCAACTTGGTTGACTGTTTGACCAGTTGGTACAAATTCATAATGAATAATCCCTCTGATTTCAAAAAAGGTTAGCAGCGTCATTTGGACTCTTGATTTGTACTGACTTAACTTGTTTGGTCATGGACAATTCACTGACTTCTATTGTGCACTTTGATTCCTTATTTCAGGGTCATATTGGTACATACCTATGTTTCATCACCAGTGATAAATGGCCCAAAATGTCATTTTACCTCTCCAAAAAGTCTTGGCAAACTTTGACTCTCCTGTGCTTTTGTTAATTGGTGAGCTCCTTTCGGACCATTTTTGCATGCATCTTTTTCATGCCAAGATTTTCAGTTAAGATTTTTCTGTTTCTCTATCGATGTTTATTTGGTCTGCTATGCTTCTCACAGTTAGCCCATTATTATGACACATAATTTGATGATTTTTTGCAATGTTTTTGTCAGTTCTGCTCTTTCCTGGCCACCATGACCTCTCTTCATCATTGACTCTTTCTCTCCCTTCAGAAAAATGTTTAATCCATTTGTATACTACCATTTTATTCATGGCATTATCCCCACAAACTTGGACTAAGATGTCTCTGATTTCACTTCCACTCTTGCCAAGTTTAACAAGAAATTTAAACTTTGTTTAAATTTTTTGCGTGTTGCTCTAATTCAAGCTCTGCCATTCTCGCAATGGTACACCAAACATTCAACTACAATAATGAACACCACTCAGCAAGTCACCACCACACATTGACATAAATACAGCTGTGAGACACTGATATACCAAGGTTATGGAGCCTTCCTGAGTTGTTTGTACAGTGCTTCCAATGTAAGCGCATGGTAGCAAGTTCTCAAACTTAATAGTCAGACCTTGTATGTTAGTATCCAGTCGTAGAATTTTTCTGTAATAAAAAAAATAGTTAATAGCCTGTTAAACTGAAATAGGAGTCTGAAAAGTCTGAGTCAAACTGAATATAGGGCAGAAAGAATTTCTATGGGCAGATGATGGTAGAAATAACAGTAAGATTGTTCACTGCATCCCACGCTCCTAATCTGATGGAAGAAAATAGCCAGGGGAGCCCATTCAATAATTTGTGGGCATGGAGATGCTCCTGGCTCCCACATGCTGAATGGGGCTTAGTTAATGCCTCTTGAATTCCCCACTGCTGCAGGTAAGCAAGAGGGCTGGGTCTGATGGTCGCTATCTTAATAAGCCTGTTCCTGACTAGATAAAGTAAATGGAACTTCCTCTTTTGTGACACTAGTAGTTTTACTGCATGCATTGATTAGCCTAGAGCCTTCCAATAAACAAACAATCCACGTGGTTGTTTACAAAAAATTTAAAACGGAACAAAATTGACATTAAAATGACAGGATGGTTTGGAAATATAAAAAAAAAAAAAAAAGGTACTATTTTGTTTAAAATGGTATGCATGGTCAGCCTAGTAGTAATGCCTTTTTCCCTTCCCTGGTCACTTTTCCTAGGTAGTAGTTGATTGAGATACATGACTCAGTTTGTGATGACAGTAGTTTCCTACCTATGTGTTATTAGAAAGTGATGGTTAGCATATAAAAAATGATGTGGCCACTGGGAGAAATATGTATTTGTATGGTCTACCATAATCTTGCAAAATCTAAATGTGATACTGTTCTCATGAGTTCTCAGGAGATAGCCTTTTTCCTGAAGGTTTTCCTTGGCTTCCTTTCAGATATGTTGAGGGAGG
>PVKE010004720.1:0-28260 GCA_004027555.1 Craseonycteris thonglongyai
CACCCTCGCTATCCAATCCGATGGCGACACAATAAGCCTAACTTCCTGCTTGCAGTTTCTCCCTTTAAAACACCCCGCCCAATGGGACTCGGGGCCGTTCTCTCCTGAACAGACCGGGCTAAAGCTTGTAGCAATAAAACCTCTCTTTGTACTTGCATCGGAGTTGGTGTCTTGGTTGCTGTTGGAATCGCGATCTGGGAGCACAACATCAGCAAAGACCTACCAGAGGAAGTATCCCTTTCTCAAATCTTTGAACTCCCATAAGTCAGTCTCTTTCCTTGTTGCTCCACCTTTACCTCCTTATTCTACTTCCTGAGTTATCAGGCCTATCAGCACTGAGCAAAAGACAGAACATGAGGAAGTTAATATGGCACATATGGGAGGGGTAAGGGCCCTGAGGGAAGCAAGTAGAACAGCCACATAAAGGGCCCCATAGGCATTTAGTCCAGGCAAAGAGAAGCTGCCAACATACAGTGTTCGGGATCTTTCCCCAGTCAAGTCTTATGCTAGTGCTTTCTTCCTCCTTCATTTATCCATTCAACATTTAAGCTTCTATTATGGGCTAGATTCTGGGAGGCTTCAGCTCTACTAACCCCATCGAATCCAATATCAGAAATGCTTTTTCCTGCTGTGGCTGCTACTCTGGGTTGAATGCCATTTCCTTCCTCACCCTGTCACCTCCACTCCCTCTCGTGGGACACATCTAATGAAACTCTAGTGGGACTCCCATCTAGACTGTGAAGAAGGAAAAGAGAGAAGTTCCCTTTTTTGCTGCCATCTCTTTCTCTGTTGTTTCCAAGGCCCAACTTCAATTCTCCAGCTGGTGTTCAAGTTCATCATTTCAGCATTGAGTTAAAGATGTCGTAAGCATTTCAAACGCCTACTGGGTTTTCGGTCACATCAGGCTTCCACTGCACTCCAGGTCCCATCTGCTATTTCCTCCTATTTCTCTCTACTTTCCTTTCTTCATGGAGGGTTGAGGCCTAGAATGTTATAGTTGGGCAACACTTAAGCCTACTCCCATTATAGAGCTGAGGACGTTGAGGCCCAGGAGTTTGGCATAAGGATACACAGTCAGGGACAGGACCAGCATGAGACCTGATCCCCACCCAGCACTGGCTTTTTCCTCACCTTCAGAGACTGACACTCTCTACTTGGACTCTGAGGAAGAAAAACATTCCCTCAGCTCCACACTCAGCTGACCTCCAACTGGAGGGCTTTGACTGCCAGCCACTGCAGCAGTGACCCTGTCTTCCTTACTACCACTGTCCCATTTCTTAACCTACTACCACTGACCCATTTCTTACCCTACAGCTCATGGGCTTTCTGGTGCAAAGGATTTTGCCATCCTAGCTAGGATTGTGACCTTGATTTTCCACCTAAAGCCCAAAACAAAGGTTATAAAACCTTGTGATCCTCCCAGGCATGTACTACCCTACACATACTCGATGGATAGGTCTGTGCCACTGTGACACCCCCCAAATCCTCCCTTTTGTCCTTCCCCTATCAAGACTCATGGCTCCATGAGCCCTAAAGCTTTGCTGCCCACAGGATGGCAGAAATTCCACAGCCAAATTCCACCTTCCTACACCCTGCCTTCTTCATACTGACTGGCATTCCAGGCCTAGAGATTACCCAGGCTTGGCTCACACTGGTCTTTGGGCCCATGTATCTGCTGGCCCTGCTGGGCAATGGAGCACTGCTGGCAGTGGTTCAGGTAGATTCTACACTGCATGAGCCCATGTTTTTACTACTGGCCACACTGGTAGCTACTGACCTGGGCTTAGCCACATCAACAGCCCCAGGGCTGCTAGCTGTGCTGTGGCTTGGTCCCCGTCCCATGCCATACATTGCCTGCCTAGTTCAGATGTTCTTTGTTCATGCGCTGCCTGCCATGGAATCTGGTATACTGCTGGCCATGACCTATGATCATGCTGTGGCTGTAGGGTGTCCACTGCACTACCCTATCCTAGTCACTAAAGCCCGTGTGCGCTACACAGCCCTGGCACTGGCACTAAAAGCTGTGGCTATTGTGCCTTTCCCTCTGCTGGTGGCAAGATTTGACTACTTCTGAGCAAATACCATAGACCATGCCTACTGTGCACACATGGCAGTGGTGGAGCTGGTAGTAGGTAACACACGAGCCAACAATTTATATGGGCTGGCGCTTTTGCTAGCCATATCAGGTGTAGATATTCTGGACATCACTGGCTCTTATGGGCTCACTGCCCACAGTGCTGCGGCTGCCTACAAGGGAGGCTCGTGCTAAGGCTTTTGGTCCCTGTACTTCCCACATCTGTGTCATTCTGGCCTTCTATGCCTGGTCTCTTCTCCTACCTCACACACCGCTTCGGTAGTCACACTGTCCCAAAGCCTGTGCACATTCTTCTAACAACTATTTGCTGTTGCCACCAGCCTTCAATCCTCTCATCTATTGTCTCACACCAAGCAAATCAAGGACCGGCTCTTGGAAACCTTCACATTCAGAAAAGGCCAGTTCTAATGGGCAATGAAAATAGAGCCTGGGGGTGAAGGTGTGTATGTGTTGGGGGTGGGGGGGTACATTCAGAGAAGAATCTGGGGTCTGGAGGTTTGGATTATGTCATCTTTTTCCCATTACCAGCACACAACTGTGATAATCACTCAATAGATTTTTGCTGTGAAGCTCCTGCCTACCCATATATCCTTCTTGGTAGGGGTCTATGTGTCACCATGTAGAAAAAATAAGATCAGGAATAACTATAGGATCAAAGTACAAAACATTTAACTTAAAACTGCCCTCCTTGCCTCTCCCCATCATTTTAACCTAAGTCCACTCATGTTCCTTCACAAAAGCTCTTCTACAGATCCTGAACCTGGGGGTCTAGGAAGAGTGACACCACCTCTGGAGACAAATATTAAGGTAGGAGTCATACAGGCTTATCCTCCACCTTCTAAATCTAAATAATGTGTCCTGGGGTCCGATTTGTCCAGGACACTGATATTTAAGACATTCCCATTCAGAGAATCCTTTGGTCTCATATGTAATCACTATCTCCCTTACCCTTCACTCCTCTGCCAAAGTCTTAAGAATGAATGACTAGAAGTTTTCCTCCTGGGCTTGCAGCTTCAGGAGTCAGTGGTCCAACTGAATTAAATTTTGATATCCCACAAAATCACTGTAACCATGTTACCTGCTTGCCTGAGGTCTGGAGTCACTATGATCTCTTACCTACCTGCCCTTTCATGCACCCTCAGCTAAGAATGCAGAATTTCAATATCTTCATCAGCAACTCCCTTTGTCCTGGCCAACATCACCAGAAGCATACAATGTTGGTGCAATATATTGAAATAGGAGTATTTCACATAGCTGTGGCTGACAGAGAATAGAAATATTAATAGGAAGTGTCATGGTGTTGCCCAACAGGGGCTTCACTTCCCAATCCTCACTAGGAGGGACATTACACAAAAGATCTTTTACACCAGCATGGAGTCCACAAATGAGTATAATCTCAGACATAGACAGGAGTCACTGCTATAAGGTCAGAGAAAGTTGCAGGTTGCACATGTAGACCCACGCTCCCAGTGAAACTACCATAACCACTGGCATTGGAATTAGCCATGAAGACCTAAAGCCAGGTGCAACACTGACCACTGAGCTCAGACAGCTGGACCACGCACCATGGGATACCTCACAGAAAACTGCAGATCTGAAAAAGCAGGTGATGTCATCTCCAGGGCCACATGGGGTCTCAGCCAGGTCCTGATTAACAAGGAACTGAAAAAAAATAGTTCAGAAGTTCTGCAAAATGTTCAGAGGGATTGTCACACTGGAACCCAGGGAAAGAGGAAATCTATACTTTTCCTCAATCCAGTGTGAGCTCATTCTCTCATGAATTTCTGAGTTAAAAAGCCCTCCAGGCAATGATTTTGTGGATAACTATGACAAAATTCTAACCCTAATGAGTCACAGGTCTTTAAAATGTCCATATCCTTCCCTTAAAGGTTCCCCTTCAATAAATCTATCCTGACAAAATAATTAGAGATGCAAACAAAGATGTATGTAATAAGATGTTTATTATATTATAAAGAAATATATGGAACAGTCCTGTCACACATACACACATGCACACCACTTTTTGCCTTTCCCTCTGGTGCATGAAAAGGGAAATCATGTGCAGCCAGTGCTTATAAATGAATTCTGTCACCCTCCCAGAACAGGAAGCCTCTCTTTTAAGGCACTTTTGCCCCCTGGTTGTGCACAACTCACCAAGGCCCCTGATTCCAAAGCTTTGCATTGTTCATTGTTAAGAACTTTTTCCTTCTCAAGCAAAAAATGCACCACCTTGGACATTTGTATTTTTGTTTTGGTTTGAGACTGCATATATACCTACCATGTGGTATGTTTAGAAAGCTTAACCAGCACTCTCTTACTCATCACAACCTGAGAACAATTAAGAGCCCATAACCCCTTATCTACAATTCCAAAATAAAATAATCTCTAAACAATAGTTTCTTTCAAAACTTTAACCCAAAACCTGACCTGAACCAGCACAACTGTATTTATCTTGATGTGACTTATTCATATATTTAGCTGCAGAAACACTGGTTTGATTATAGGGCACTGCTCTGACTCTTACTAGGGTATGCCTCTGTACCTGCATTTCTATCTCCTCCCTGCACTGTCAGTCTGTTTTGCCCCATGTCTGTCTCTTACATAAAAGCACTTATTCTCCTAAAATCTGAAGAATTGTGAATTGCAAAGCACATTTGTCTGAGAAAGTTTTCAAATAAGGGATTAGAAACTTCTATAATTATCCCTTAGCCTGAGAAGTGAAGTGACTAGTTAGGGCTCTTTATCACTCTAAAATCTTTGCTGTCCATACTATTCTATCATGCCCTAGCGGTCCCTGCAGAGAACCCTGTGCTCTCTGGCTAATCATCCTCCACTGGTCTGTTGTACTCACGCTCTCCACTTCGGTCATCCCTCAGATATGCTGCAGATGATCTGTGTCTTTTATCCCAGGGAACCCTAGAATGTGTCACATAGGAAACAAACCCCTTGAGTAGGAGAAAGCCTACAATCCAGCCCTGGGTCTCATCAATTCCATCCAGAACTCAAGTGTCATGTTTTCCTTCAGCAAGTTTCAGTCTCAGACCCTATGAGCCAAAAGGAAAATCATGCTTTCTTCATGTCAGGGAAGGGCAGTGTGGAATTTAGGAAGCTTAGAGAATCATGGTAATCAGACAGCAAAAGAGAAGACTGATATATAGGCTTCTTAATGTGGAGTTCACTAGTACCCAATTTCCCCTCTCAGGCCCCTCTATCAACAAAAATACAAGAGATCCTCATTTGATTTCACCAACAGCCCATCATCCCTACACCTACTTCATCCACACCCTTCTCATTCTGGAAACCCCTCAGGATATAGACGTGCTTCATTCTCAGCCCATTTATCAGTAACTTATTGTCTCTTTACAATCTGCCTTCTTCCAAGGTCAATTCTACCCCATGTCTGTCTCTTGTTCTTGAGTTTCTCTCTCTACCCCTATCTACCTCACTCGTAATTCCTTTTTACAGGGAACAGAAGTGCCAAGGATACTATACCAGGTGACCTCTCCTTGTCAACCATAATAAAAATTGTGCTAATAGGGCATTAGGAGGAAGAACTTGGTTTAATTTGTCTCAACAGGAAAGTTGGGATTTCAGATTTGTGCTCCTGCAGCTCTTGTCTCATCCTGACCATTTCCTCTTCACTCTACCACTTTGTACTCCCATCTAGCATGCACTCCTCCTACTATACACTCAGGTGAACAGAAGGAACATGTTGAGTTCTCCCTTCACCAAAAGGAACTACTTACTGTTTAATGGTAAGAGCTGGAATCAGGCAGACTTGCGCTTAAACATCTCTCAGGATTTCACTTGTAAAATGGGGAAATAATAGTAAATACTTCAAAAAGGTTACTAAAAGGACTAAGATAATGCACTCAAAATGTTTGGCATAGCCCCTAACACATAAGAGTTCAACAAATATTTGGTACTACTGTAATTCCTCTCTTGGAGCATAGAAATCCAGTCAAACCTTTGCTCAAAGACCTGGCACCCACATCCTTACCTCTGTCTAGGAAGAAGACTTGCCCTCCCCTAAAGCCACATCTCTTTTCAAAAAACTTTTCTTGTGATATTCTCTACCAGTGTAGGACCCTTCCCTATTCCATATACTAAATTCACTTCAGCCAGCTCAGACAGCGGCCAACTTTGTGGGACAGCTCTACATATTGAGTCAAGGTAGGGGATGTTCCCCACACATGAGGTCTTCCTGGATACACTTCTACAGAAGGACTCGGGAAAGAACTCTGGACAGATAAGGGGTAAAATGGGAGACTGGTACCAGAAAGGCTCTGTAGAGTGGTGTTCCCCAGAAAAAAACACTCTTCTTTTCCAGGAAAACAGCAGGTTGAGATCTTTGAACAGAGATACCAGGGGAAATCACACATAGATTAGGGCTGCAGTAGGAGTACCTACCAGAAACAGATCAGCCTAGGACAGGGAGTGGCACATGAAGAAAATTCTCCACAGATTTAACTGGATAATTCTAGTTACTAAGGTAACAGCATCCCAATTTGATTCTTGCTCTCCACATTGTCACTGTTCAGGATGGCACCTTCCTACATACACACCTGGTCTTTACCACAATTGTAACCCACTTGTTAATAAAGGGTTTTACCCTAGGATATACATTAAAACTGCCTGAGGGGTCTTTAGAAATCCTGATGCCCAGGCATACTCCAGGCCAATTAAATCAGAATTTCTGGATATAGGATCCAGGCATCAGTAATTTTTAAAGCTCCCAGATAATTTCAATGTAAGGCCAAGGTTGAGAATAAGTGCTTGATTCTCAGTTTAAGTCCTGATTGATACTTCTCCCATGTCCTTCAGGACTCCAATAAAACCTCACAAAGTGATCTGCAGGTGACAAGATAGCATAGACTCCTTCAAGGAGGCTGCTGAAGGTATGCGAATCCTGATTCTGTTTCATTAAAGAACTCAGACTACACACATACAGACATATATAGACACCCTAGTAAAGAGCTGGACTTCCCTTCCCTAAAGCAAAAGGTGACTCAGAGGAGTATGGACTCAGGCTATAAGAACAGTAAGACTTGGAAAGTGACTGCCCTCTTCCCATCCAAGGTCCCATCACCTAGCAGGACCTCTATGACCTCATGCTATAGGTCAGAGCCTAAGGCCTGGGCCTCACCTTCCTAGGTGGCTTGGGGTTCCTGCAGCAGCCACTGCCCTGCCTAACTCCTCCCATACCCCACCATGTTGGTTGGTACCCCCCACCTGCTAACACTGGATGAAGCTGATGCCACCTGGCCTCTCATCAAGGATAAGGTAGGTAAAGCAAGAGGGCTAAAGAGGAAGTAACAAAGTGTCATCTAGCTGGGTCTGATAAGCTTATGAATAGGAAGGGGTAGGAAGCCTAAAGATAATAACTAATATTTACTCAGTGCTTATGTATGTGCTAAGTGCTCTGCACAAACTGTCCAACTGAATCACAATTGCAAAAGCAGTAAAAAAGGTTCCTTGAATGTATAGGGAGCTATGAGAGCAGAGAGAAAACATGCTAAGTCAGGGATAAGACTTAAAAGGTCAGGAAGGCTTCCTGAAAAGGGTGGCATTCTAGTTGGGCAAGCAGGAGTTATTCACACATAGAGAGGGAAGAAGACTGACTACCTGGTACATAAATGGTGCTTAAGCACCTGAATGAGTTCAAGAGCGGCAGGTTTGGGTAAGTGAACAATGTACATACTAATTAAATGTAGAGCATATGCAAAAGCCAGGAGAAAAAAGAAAAACATGAGAATTTGTGAACTGCAAATAGTCCTCCAAAACAATCAAATCAATAGTGGTAAAAATAAGATCAAAGAGGTACAAGGGGCTGGCTGATCATAAAAGGCCTTTTAAGCTTTCTAAAGAACAGAACTTTACCTTCAAACTCTTCAGATATTCCCTCCACTTCAACTTCCACAGAATGAGAAATCTGGGTTTTGAGCCAAATATATATATTTCAAGGAGGCAGATCTCAGCTTCAGTTGCACTCAACACATCCCACTAAATCTAGATGGCTTAAAAATTTCTGAAGTGAAAATTTAAGGATCAGGTTCTGGTTATGTGATCTGAAGGAGAATGACTTTAAAGCACTAGTGGAAGGCTGCCCATCAAATTTAAAACAACCATCTTCAAAGTAGTGCCTATCATACCCAAAGCAGCTTTAATGGCCCTGTCAAAATGGAGTAGCTGCTCACCACAAAGGTCAGCTTCCCAGGGAAGCAAAAACATGAGAGCCCAGGTCCTCCCAAGTATTAGAGTAACTAGTTTTAGCACTGGAAAATGTTGGTCCTGGACTAGATCAAGCAGAATTAACATGAAAATAAATGTGGCCCTCAACTATTAGAATGATATACCATCTCTAAGTATCAGGGGAAAAAAACCCTATCCTATATAAATAGAAAATTGTCAAGAAAGTTGGGGTAGAAACATGCAAAATAAATCACTAGTGGTATGTGACAAATTCAAGCATAAGACATCTTTGAGTGATCTAGTTTCCTCTCTATAGAAATGCTGACAGTTTATTAGGCAATTCGCAGAACGTTTGGCTACACAGAATGTGGCTAGAGGTCCTCATTCAGAATTCAAACCAGCCAAGGTACATTCAGGAAGATAATCTTCCACCAGGGGAATCTAAATTTGCAGGAATCTAACTTACACAGAACTTCCACCCAGAAGTATAGTGGAAACAGGTAGTGGTCTCAAATGGTGATTCTACCAAGAACAGTCTCCCTAGCATAGAACAGAATGCCTTATATTTCCTATTTTAGGATAACACCGGGGCCCTCAAGGGTAAGAAAGAGGACCTAATAAAATCTACATGGCAAATTCATGTCTATATTCTGAGAGTCTCCAGCCAACTCAGATATACCTTTTAGCAGAAACCTGGACCACAAGAACGAGGTGTTTTGTCACACTACTGTTAGATACCTCTTCTGGAGACACTCCCATTTGTCTTATTTATATAGGGTCCTAGGCACCAATGGAGGAGCTAGGGTAGGATTCTGAAGTTATGCTTCGTACTGTGTTTTCTGTCATGGGGAAGGGCATTCTATACAAAAATACCAACCCACCAGCACTCTGCTCTCACCTGGAAATCCAACTGGTCTTTCTCTGACCCCTGTTCTTCAGCCTGATACCCCCACCCAAATGTGAGTGTTCCATGTCTCAGTGAAGCAAGGGAAAAGGATATGATGGGAAATTCTTCCATGCAGATCAAGAAAGAACACCAGTTATTTCTTTGGCTAGGTGACAAAAGACAGTAGACTTCAAGCTATCTCAGCTTGCCAGAAATCTAGATACAACTCCATCAATTAGCTACTCAAATCTTATGCTACAGGGCAGCACTTCCAAAACAGCTTTATGTAGCAAAGAGCAGATCAGCCTTAAGGGACCACTGGTGAATTCTATTAGAAAGCCTGTCAGTGGGTAATGCCATCAGAAACAGAGAAGTGGGATTTGGGGGCTGGAGGAGGGGAGCAGAATACAAAGCATTTGAAAAATAGGGCTCTAACATAAAAGGAGCACAAAGAAGGAATTTTGTATTCTCCCTAGCAGAATATAGAGCCAGAAGTCTCAGCCAACAATATCCTGGATAAGTACAATTACTAGAGAGGACCTTACTGTGTTTCCCAGTTAGTCATGAATTCAAATTTTCCAGAAATGGGTTATCGGCCTCAAAAAAGCCAAGACAAGTAGGACAAAACCAAGAGGAATTGGAATCCCTAAATGCATATTTGAATCAGCATTACAAAGATGAGGTCTCAAATCCCTAAAAGAACCCTTGCAGCTAGGATAGAAGACAGGCAGTAAGGGGTGATAGTGTAAGAATGAACATTACAAACCTATTTCAGTACACCCATTCTTTGTTAATGACATCACCCATCTAACCAATCACCTAAGAATAATCCTTAAGGATTCCTATTCCCACACCCCTTAAGTAACCAAGTTCTACTAATTGTATAACCTAAATATCTTCCCCCCATTATTTCAGTTGAGGGCGTCATCATGCTCTTGCCTGGAGTATTAAAGTACTCTTACCGGTAACTGATTTTTCTCTCTCCTTAGTTGATGCTTCCTATTCAAAATTAGCTTTCTAAAACACGATGTGATTCTGAATCTCCTAACCAGAGCCCTTCAACTGGCATACCATTAACCTCAGAATAAAATTCCCTATCACTTAGAATACACACTGGCCTTTCGTAATCAAGTTCCTATGTGCCTGTCTGCCCTCATACTCCACACTTATACAATATAAAATTACATGTTCCTGAGTGTGCCCTTCTCAGTTTACAAGCTCGGGTTTTCCCACTGGCTGTTTCCTCTACCTGGACTAACCATTCTTCACGCATCTAATCCTTTCAAAGCTCAAATATTACCACCTAGAAAACTTTGATCCTCCTCTATCAAATACAAAGGCTATTAAATCACTTCTCATCACCTCCATGGCTTGCTATTATTTTATTTAGCTGCCTACTGTTTACATTTTGTCTCCTCCACTAGAACTGAGCTATATTAGGACAAGGGCAGTCTCATTCTTTTATGTAATCCCTATATCTAGCAGATTTTGGCACATAAGACATTCAAGGTTTTGATACAGAAGAGAATGGGGAGACAGGCAGAAAGTATGAGTTTGAGTACAACGTGAAGGTATAATTGAACAGTGATAGTGGGTCAATCTAGAGTAGGCTACCCAGTAACTCCTGATCCTAACTCAGTCTCTGACTCATAAACTGGCCACCTACAGGTTATTGAAGAACGCTTTGGGCCCAATGTAGTGGCAGTACCTTTCCTGTCGGATGCAGTCTGCTACGACCTACTGGGTGTGATAGTGAAGCAGTCCCGCCCAGCTCACACCCGCCTGGCTTTGCCAGGTCAACAGAGACGGCGGGCACTGCAACCAGAAGGACCACTACCAAACCTCCTGGAGCAGGCAGGGTCCCAGGGTGCCTTTGCCCACTGCACTCGAGAATACTCACCAAATGGTCGAGCAGAGATAGCCTATGAAGAAATGCGAATCTTGGAGGGGCAACCCTGCCAGATCCGCCTACATGTGGGTGGCCTACGTAAGAAGGTGGCCTTCCTGCTGCTGCCACCAGGGCAGGTGAGCCTACAGAAGACTCTCCCCTGGCTCCGAAGCACCCACAGCATCTATGTCATCTACCAGGTCTTCTCCTGTGCCTGGCTGCAGTTGGGGCTACTGCCTACAGGCCGTGAGCCCCAGCTGCTCCGGTTACAAAGGTCATTGCCTATTGCCTTCTCTTGCCTCAAGTTCTCACTGCAGCCCAGGGGAGTGCTAGGACCACAGAAGCCCCTGACCAAAGACCCACTGCTTCGTGGAGCCAACTGGGTCAGACCCAGCCTCAGGACCATGCAACTTCTGGCCCCCATATCAGCCCCTGACGATATCCCCGAAGCTACTGATATGCCCCTACCTGTCCCAGCCCCACCTACACCACCTCCCCAGGAAGGGCCGGATGGCAGACTCACCAGATTCTCCAAGGGCCGAAACCCTTTCCGAAGGGGGCCTCAGATGTTGTCAGGTACTACTGGGGGGAAATGAATATGAGAGGGATAGGGCAAGGTGGAAGGAGAGGGTATGAGGAGTGTAGCCTAGGAATGTGTGGGATACCCATCACCCTGGAGAGGGGAATGGAGTATGGGAGCCAGGGGAAGGTGAGACAGAAGCATGGTCTTGGTGAGGGGGTGGGGACAGCATAGAGGACCAGAGGTGGGGACCAGGGAGGCAGAAATACCAGGACATGAGTCAAGCTATGATTATCCCCAACCCTGGCAGAGAACTGGCTCTTCAGGCCCCACAGCCCTCCACCAGGAGCCCAGGGTGGGGGCCCCGGGGACCCCGACCGGCACTCCATGTCCCTGCCCCTGCTGCAGGGTCTGTCTTCAGAGTTCGACAGCGACGACTGAAACAGAGGCAAGAGGTGCAGGGGGCAAGGACCCCAAGATCTGGTATAGGGATATTTGTCCCCAATAAACACCAGCTGCTGCTCCCCTAAACCATTGTGTGCCCCTGCTCCTTCTTCTTTCTGGGGTCTGGAGAAGGGGTAGAGTCCCTACTTTTTCTGTAGGCTTCATGTCCCCTCACTCTCTAAGGCAAGATTGGGTAGACTTTCTTAGGGCAAGAGCTACTTCTAATTTTCTCCAAATGTTGAGGTCCACTAGCTATTTATTTTATTATTCAGGCAGGCACCCCAAAATTGCTTGGCAGTCCACCAGTGGACCACAATCGGTATCTCCCCCAGCCCTGCTCTAAGGAAATAAGGAATACCTTGAAACCTTGTCATCGATGTTCTTACTGGAGAGAAAATATCCCTGACCACCTCCCCATCTATGTACAACCTTCTTGGGGTCCCAACCCCTTGGGGAAAAGGGTGGGGAAAAAAGAATGAGCACAGAATATAGATTTCCCTTTTATACATATTGCAACAAGTTCTCCATAAAACATTCATCTGAAATAAATTAAAAAGTCCTCTTCTTGTTGCCTCCAAACATAAAAAAGAGCCTATACCTTGGCCCCAGCCCAGGCCACTCAAGGCCCGGATTGTCCATGGAAGTTAAGGATTGAGGGGCCCAAAGCCTGAGACAGGAAGGGCAGATCCCTCCTCTGAAGTATCCAACAAGAAAGGCGAGGTGACAGCATGGGCCTGGGAGATAGCAGCCAACTCCTTGAGAAACTCAGGGAAAATGACTGCACAGTAGACAGCATTCTTGACTCGCAGAGCCTCACCTTGGCGCTCAGGGGCCCCGCCCCGGGGGTGCAGAACTGGAGTTGAAGCCCCAGGGGAGCCGCCACCTAGGCCAAGTCCTGCACCATCTCTCCCAGGCTGATGAACCAACTGTGCCGCCTGCCGGGCCCTGGTTGGACTGTGTGCATGCCGCAGGAGCAATTCCCCCAAGGATGGCCTTCGGCTCTTCACTGTGAATAAACGGGTATCATGAAGTACTGGGGTCAGGCAAACTCCCTTGGTCTGCAGACTAGATTTCTCCACCCCACCCCACCCGCCCCACCGTACCCTACCCCCAGGTACATGGACTTCTCAACTTCTCAACATGGAATCTATCCAGGCTCCTCGCCCAACAAACCATCATCCTCAACCTTCTTAGTCAGCAATTTAGCCACTTCACTCCCAGCCAAGATCCCTTCCTTCTCCATGCCCCTTCCACCTAAGGAATTCTCTTACTACCCTTCTTTCCAATCACTATTCCACTATCACCAACCTATTTTTCCCCAGTCCATAACATGCCCTTACTTCATGTTGCCTACCAAGCTCTTCAACTAGTCAACCACTTCCACAATCCCCTTGCCTATCTTTAACACTGACCCACATCCTCTGCTCCTTCAATGCCCAGAAGCTATATATGCAATCATAGTTCAGTGACTTTATCATTTGTGTCATACTCCACTATCCCTCTAAGATCTGCTCTCCTGTGCCACTTTGCCTTCTACCAGTCCCTCTACCATATTCACTGTTTGTGGCCAGACAATTTCATGTCAGATGAGCCATTTAAAATATTGTCCTCTCTCCTCTAATTCTCTGTCTAGATTCCTGGCTCTAGATTTATGTCTAGTATCTAGGGCCTAGACTGGGGGTGGCGAACCTATGGCATGAGTGCCCAAAGTGGCACGCGGAGCAATTATTTCAGCACGCGGAATTATTGTTTTTTGTTATAAAAACATCCTATGCCTCTTATAGACATAAAAATAATCGATACCTCTATCTCACTAGATGGGTTGGCACGTGAGTTGAGCGAGTATACTCTTATATCATAAACTGTGGCACTCAATCGCCAAAAGGTTCGCCACCCCTGGCCTAGACTCTAGGAATCTAGTCACAAGATCATGATACAGTCCCCATTCTCTACCTCTATTATTGGCTACAGATTGATACTCGATAGATCTATTATATTTGGTATTCAGAACCCTTCACAACCAGACTCACACTCCTCTTCCAACTTCTCAAAACTCTCTACACCCCACCCTGCTTTTGCAGCCACACCTATCTGCTCTTCCTGGAACCTTCCAGGCTCTTTCCATGCTTCTATAGTGCCCTCTGCCTTAATTTTGCTCTCCCTACTGTTTTCATCCTTGGCTTACTTTCACTATCCCCACCTCTCTGGGAAACCTTTGATTTGCCCTACACTGGCTTCCCGTTTTACTGCCCTTATCACATTGTATTTCAATAACCTGCTTACATGTCATTTATTCATACACTAATCTGTGAGCTTAAGGACTTAGACTCTGTTTCAATTACCATTGTATCCCTGGGCCCTCCACAAAGAACACAATACCAGGAGACTGGAAGCAAGATATTCACAGAACTGGACCATTAGGAAATCAAGCTAAGGAACTTCACTAGGTCTTCACAGCTATATAATAACCCTCCTGGTACTCTCTTCCCAACCCATGCACTTTTATTCTTAAGCCCCCATCTTACCTTTGCTCTCTTGCTCCCAGAGTATTATTTTGCCTTCTACTTTGATAAATAATGACTTCAGTTCCTTAGCCTTTCATTCCATACCTCACAACTCCTTTGGTACATATAAATTTCCTCCGTTGATCTCTCATTTTTCTCATAGGGTTGGAAAAAAACACCTTTTCCTGTGCAACATTCACCCTTTCTGGTGCTCTGAATAGCACTACTTCCATCACCTATGGAACTTACTCCCTTGACTATGACATACCTCTAGTCTCTCTCTAGACTGTCAGCTATTTGAAGGCAGAGATCTCATCTTGTACCTCCATGAGTTCCCTATACCAAAGATAATGCCTAGCACATATGGTAAGTGCTCAGATATTTGTTGATGACTATTCTAATTCAACTCTTACAGGTCACATTTGCATTATGGCAGAATCTTCTTGATTGCTCTTTCTGACTACATTTCCCCCTAGTTCCAATACACTTAGCACATAAACTAATACACTTATCTCTCCACACTCAGTTCTAAGAATCATTTCTCCAATGGTTTCTCACTGCCTAAAATATCACTTCTGCCCATCCCAACTTCTACTCTGGTCAAATCTTTCCAGCCTTACTATCAACTCTTCTACCACCTCCCAAAGTCCCTGTTCCATCTCCTTTGTATAATCAAGTCCCACCTATCTCTCAAGGCCCATGTCAAATGCCATGTCCTTTGCCAATCTGTAACAATACTTCAACCTAGAGGAGACTATGTCCCCTTGCCTGTCTCCATCTACTAGAACATTTTTTGCTGGCATTGCTGATTTAGCTCTTCATGGACAGAAATATGTTTATCCTTTCCAGCAGTCCCCAACCTTTTTGGCACCAGGGACCAGTTTCATGAAAAACAATTTTTTCCACAGACAAGGTAGGATTGGGGGTGGGGTGGGGTGAGGGTTGAGATAAGCTCATTACATTTATTGTGCACTTTATTTCTATTACAACATTGTAATATATAATGAAATAATTATAAAACCCACCATAATGCATAATCAATGGGAGCCCTGAGCTGGTTTTCCTGCAACTATAAGGAGGACACAACTAGATTCCTTGAATGCATAGTTCACAATAGGGTTCGCCCTCCTATGCAAACAGAACCTAATGCTGCCACTGATCTGACAGGAGGCAGAGTTCAGGCAATAAGGCAAGTGATGGAGAATGGCTGTAAATACAGATGAAACTTGACTCACTTGCACACCGCTCACCTCCTGCTGTATAGCTTGGTTAGAGACCCCTGCTCTGTCCAGCAGTTTTGAGGATGAACACCAAGACTCAATTTTCAGCTAGTTCCCAGTTCCCAGCACAACACTTTACCCTTAATGAGAATCTATTAGCCTAGGCTAACTGGCTATCTAAGGAGGGTAGGGAAAGGGGTGGGGTGGGGGGGGGGGGGGAAAGACCTCACCTAGAGGATCAGAGCGACGGGGGCCAGGTCCTGCTGCAGGGCCCTCAGCCCAGTCCAACTTGCCACGGGCAATGAGGTACTTCTTGGCTTTGGAGAGCAGTACTGGGAAGTCCTCCTGGGAGGCTGCAAAGCTCTCAATCTTATTCTTCACAGAGCCCAGCACCTATGAAGTACAACTTCATGACATTTCTGGGTGGCTCTAGATTGACACAGTCCTTTCTAGTCCCACCAGGCCTATTTCCAAACCCCCAGGATCACTCCAGCTGCAGGCCTGGCCTGCAATGGAGCCTGAACGCACCCATGCATGCATGCATCGCACACCTGCAGCAGGGACTTGACACTGGGCTGGAAGACCATGTTGGTGTTGAGCAGGAAAGAGCGAAGCAAAGGCTGAGGGTGACAGGCCAGCTGGGCCACCAGCCCTGTCAGCAGGAAGTTGACATAGACGGAGTTCTGCAGCATATTCTCGAGTTTGGCAAAGAGCACAGCCATGAAGGGGCCTGGGGGTGTGGGCACAAGGATACAAGGCCTGAACACAATTCACATTGCACGCATTCCTCCCCAAAATAAGAGACCACCACCCCCCACCCCCCGACTAGATGAAAATTATTTATACAACAGTATCTGGGTTATGTTTAAATATCTCATGAACACCTATTCTGGAGGAGATAAAATGGCAAGCACCACATGGACCCACAAAAGTCCAGATGCCAGCTTTACATACACTTGAGCTAAAGAACCAGACCATAGGCTCTGAAGTCAGACAGAACTGGTTTCAAATTTCAGCTATAACCTTTACTAGTTATTGGATGAATAAAAACTCTCCAAGAATACTTTCCTACTTGGTAAAATAAGAAAATATACCCACCTCTAAGGTTACTAACAGGATGAAAGAAAGATTAACATGAAGCATTTAACCCAAGATCTAGAAAATTGTAAGTATCTAATAATAACTATAAACTACATAATATTTCTCAGTATTTTTAAAAAGCTCCATCGAAGAGGCACAACCTAAGAATGAACAAGCAAGAAAGTGATTAGGACCAAAAGAAGAATCAGGCTGCACACAAAACAGGAGATAACAAGAGGCAGATAAGAAAGAAAGCAAAAAGAAAGTGTAGCAAAGGCAAAGATGATGATTATATGAGACCACTTAAAATTATGGGAGAAATCTTTGGAGGACCAAAGAAGAAATCAGCTCTGTTCAGGAGCTGGAAATCAAGAAGGTGTATAAGACCCTGTAGGAAGAAATATTTCAGAGCCAGAAAAAAATAATTCAGGGCATACCGTTTGGTGGGAGAGATAATAATAGAAGGAATTAGAATGGTCTAGAGAAGATATGGCATCAACTGAGCCAGATTCCCAGCATTAGAACTCCAGAACCATCAGTTTGTCTGATCAGGTATCAGTGGGGAAAAGGAAGTATACCTAAGAACTGCACTATGAATTAAGGCAGTAGAACAATGAAGGGAAGAGGCAGTGAAACCTGGAAAGATTCTAGAACATTCTCCATTCCAGAGACACATGACTGGCTTAACTCCAAAGCAACTCTAGCTTAACAGGGTCCTAAAACACCCCATAACTTTATTCTTCTGTTCCTCTCATTTCCTGGCACTTTCTTGCAAGAGAAAATTCAAAAAAGTTCTATGAGTTTACAAAGAAGTAAAAAGACAAGGATTCAACTAATGCTTTAAGAATGTGGTAAAACCCAGACGTCACTATCTAGTGATACTAAGCAAAAAGGAGCAAAGCAAAAGCTAAATAAATAAATGAAAAGATACATTTTCTGTTGTTTGCAAGACGGAGTCCTCATAACTCCAGAGCAGAAGCCCAACCAGGAAGGCAGCATATCCCAGGCCCAATTAGGACATGTACTGATCAAGGCATGACAGTATGACCTCAAACAACCGAAAGATGTGCGGTTGCCTTGGTTAACTTAATCTGCCATGCACCTGAGAAAATATAATACTATTAAAAAGCTGCTAGGGAAGCTGGGATGGCTCAGCGGGCTAAGCGCTCGCTTTGCAGCCCCGGAGACCAGGGATTGAATCCCAGCTCCGGCCCATGTGGACCCATATGCTGAACTGGGGTGTGCCCCAGTTCAGTTCTCGATGGGGCTTACGCGGGAGGCTCCCGGCCCAGTTCCTGCCCAGTGCAGCCCCACGCCCACCTGTGCAATGAAACTATATGGAAAACTAATGCTCAACTATGGAGACTGCTCTGGGACCTCCCCCTTCTCTCTGTCTCTCTTTGTCCATCTCTCTCTCTGTCAAAAACAATAAAAATAAATCTTTAAAAAAAAAAAAAGCTGCTATGTTCTCAGTTCTCACAATGTACCAGCATCATAGTGATTTACATGCATCAATGACATAGATGGAAGACTACTCAAAGTATGTCTAGTCCAAAGAACTACACTGCTCCTCAGAGGTGTTTTTTTGTGTTTTTCACCCGCTAACTCTGGGTATGGGGTAAAATTAAGAACCAGATGAGGACTGGGCTGGGTAGAACTGGCTCTCAAACAAAAAAATAAGAGCCCAGACATTCAGGTCAGGTCTAGCTCCAAGAGCATCCTAGAAAGACTGAAAGAACTCAGCTGAGGTAGTCAGGGCCATGCTTTGTCATTTGCCCTAAAGAGGTATTTCACTTTATCTACTTCAGTCTTTACTACAAACCATAATTCCTTAAGAAAGTCTTACTAGGCAGTCATGGCAACCAAGATATGAAGACAGGGAACAGAAGAACCTTGAAATTGAGTCTTTCTGTGAAGAGGCTGAGAGAAAGAAGGTAAGGACTAAGTAGGAGAAGAACACCAGAAGAGCTAATCCTGAGCCACAGAGTAGCTGACAGAAGACCTAAGGTAACATCCAAATGGATACATTGGTGGGAAGAGCATAGAACAGCATGGTTTAAAGATATCACACAGAGGACAGCAGGTATGTCTTCCACATGGATCAGGTATATTGCTGTGATTACCCAGGAAACACCTCAAGCACAGAATATCCTAATCACAAATCCCAGGAAATGGTCAGACTGGGGAAGAGGAGGAGCATGCACATAGATAGGGCAGACATACAAGGCTCAGACATAAGTCAATACTCAAAGCAGCATAGACATGGAAGAATATAATGATGCAAGAGACACAAGTATGACATATGTATCTGGAAAGAACCCAAGCAAAATGGATGAGGAGCTAGGCAAGTACACAGAAATGACATGGCCAAGAAGTCTCAGATACCAGCACAAACATGTTGAAAACATGCAGAGTACATAAAGGAGAACACCTAGGGTAAGAAGCTTACCGGTGAAGGGCTGGCTTGGCAGCTGGTTGAGAGTCCGCAAAGGGCTGCTGAGGAAGGGGCCAGGAGGCTCAAGAGGACAGGTGAAGCTCTTGTAGGCCTCCTCCTCCTCAAGAGGTAGTGGAGGCTCTAGAGGGAACTCTGAGCCAGCCCCACCATTGCTCAATGCCACTTCCAGTTCCTGGAGCTCCTTCCCAAAGCCCTCTAGTCCTGCCAAGCCCTCGGAGGTGCCCTCTAGCAGTTCCCCAGCTCCCTCCTGTGGCACCCGACGAACTTTCTTGGCCCCATCAGGCCATGGTCCTGGCATCCCATTGAGCTGGGGAAGAGGCAGGTGGCTGGGGCCCTCCCCTACACCCCTAGCCAGTCCCCTACTCTCCAGTTCCTCCTCTTTCCTTTCCCCCACATTGTCCCTGTCCTCCTCAGGCAGTAGACTGCGTTTCTTAGTCCGGGAAAGGATAGGACTGGGCTCAGGAGGGGGCCGCTCGCCATCATAGGGGGCAGACCAGGTACGGCAGGCTCGGACACAACAATCCACGCCGCGGCGCGCCTCACGCAGATATTCCAGGTAATTGTCTTCCAGCTCACCAGGATCCTCTGCAGGGCTGGGCCGTCGGGCAGGGCTGGTGGATGGAGATGAAGTAAGCCCTGGTGAGTGAGGGGCTGGGGCTGGGGACTCAGAGGCACCCAAGTTCTGCTGTCGCAGGAAGAAAGCCAGACGAGAAGGCGTAGAGGGCCGGGGTACTGTCACCACAGAAGAGGAATCAACACTTGGGCTTCCAGGGCCTGCAGAGGGGGAAAAAAACATAAGGATCAAAGATACAAGGTCTAGGAGGAGGGTAAGATATCTAGGAGAACTTAGAAAGAAGGGAGGCAGCAGGAAAATGGGACCAAACCAGACAGCTGATTCTCCATCCTCTAAATGAAGCTTTTACTCACCACCATCCTATCTCACCACCATTAACATCAATGAAACAATGGAAATAGGAAGAGTACAGGACTAGAGAGGAGCAGCTTTGCTCAGCTTTAACTCTATTAAATTTCTCTGGTAGAGTTAAGAATCAACACTGCAAGACCCCTTACTGACGTCCCCAAAGACGGAATGCCACTAATGGCCACCTCCCCCGTCTTACCCCTTCATGTTAGGCTCCCCCAGAATCCAGGCCATACCCGTCATGTCCTCCCTTCTCCCTGCCTCTCTGCTAGGCCCACCTCGTGCCCACGAGGCATGCTCTGGACGGAGTGGGCTGGAGGTACGGTGCCGACAACAGCGTGGGATTAGGGAGAGAAACTTGTCCGCTGCTCGTCCATATAGGTCCACATCACGCACAGCTGGCTTCTGGCTCAGCATCACATGGTTACACGGAACAAGATACCTGGGAAAGAGAGCAGAAAAGGGACATGGGATATCAGGAAGGAAGGACAGGGGTTGAATGGGAGAACATCAGGCCAATGGAACTAAATGGCTAAGCCAGGCTCCGAGAGGAAACACATAAGTAATCCCAATACAACCCATCACCCCAGCAATGCACAAGGCCCTGCCAGCCCTGAGGGTCCAGGATGAGCCATCCCTCAGCCCGGCCCCCACAGATACCTGAGAACCAGCTGCAGCAGGACATCCTCACAGCTGAGGTTCAGTAGGGTCCTGAAGAGACTCAGAGAGACCATGCAGAGCTGGAGGGGGAGGGAAGGAGGGAGTCACCATAAGAGCTCTCTACCCTCCAAGATGTTTACCAAATGGAAACACACACCCCCGCCCCCAGTCCCAGGCCCAACCAACCACTGCTAAAGTAACAATGTACACAAAGCCTAGAACATAATAGTTATTCAAGTATTAAATAAATGATCACATCATCTTTGTAAGACTTCATTATTCAGATAGGAATGAACCATGTGTCAGATTCCATATATAAACCATACACATGTCAGCAGACTCTATTTACACCAGTCAGCAGAGATTCCAGCCATACTTAAATGGAATGAATACCCATGAAAAGAGACCCTAAGAAATACTGGGACTGAATGAATGAACTAAAAAGAGACAACAGAAACATGATAACTAGGTGAATACCTGCCAGCAGAGACTGTAGCAGCACAGTAACTGAAATACCTACCAACAAGAAAATTAAGGGAACCTGGAAGAATCCCAGCTGGGAAGTGGGTAGAACTATAAATAAGAAAGAGTCTGATTAACCTCTCCAATACCAGTGTCTCTCTCAGAAGGTAGGATAAAGCAAAGCTCAAGGGCAGCTGACAGGAAAAAGAAAAAATAGCTGAATCCAGAACAGGGGAAATCTTTGTTTTAGAAAAGAAAGAAGGGTGGTCCATCTCTGGCTAGGCAAAGGTAACAGATACATATAAGCTCTCCTTCACTCCTCTGAATCCCCACAGCACTTTATCTATACCTCCCTTATGGCAATTATGTCAGATTCCCGGAGCTCCCTGAAGACAACTATTGGGTCTTAGTCCAGGGTATGACCTGACCAGTCTAGGTGCTCATCATTTACTAAATGACCATGGGATAATTAAAAGCCAGTCATAGTGGAAAAGAGATGAAACAGCTTTCACCTTTTGGATAGCACTGATGTTCAGGTTTACCCAAAATGACCATTTTAACTGGCAATAAAAACATTCGCTCACTGAAAGGTTGTGTAATAGGTAGAAAAATACCCACCACCCCACTACCAAAATGTCCAGGTCCTATTCTCCAGAACATGTAAATATTTTACCTTATATGGCAGAAGGGACTTTGCAGATACAATTAAGGTTACAGAATTTTGAAATGGTAAGATAATCCTGGATTATCAAGGTGGGCCCAATCAAATTACACAAGTCCTTAAAAGCAGAGAATCTTTCCAGTAGGGTCAAAGAAAAGGGGAGAGAGATTTGAAGCATGAGAGGGACTCAATCCAAAACTGAAGAGTTTGAGGACCACAAGCCAAGTACGATGTAGTTGGCCTCTAGAAGCTAGGAATGGTCCTCAGCAGACAGCCAGCAAGAATCTCAGTTCTATAACCGCAAAGAAATAAATTCTACAACAACCTGAATGAGAAAGGCAATGGATCTTGTAGAGATTCCAGAAAGGAACACAGCCCCACCAACACTTTAACTTAAGCCTGGTGAGATCATGTCAGACATGTGAACTAAAGAGCTATACGATAATAAATTTATGTTGTTTCAAGTCACCATGTCTGTGGTAATTTGTTATGACAGCAATAGGAAACTA
The DNA here is from genome assembly GCA_004027555.1 of Craseonycteris thonglongyai. Classification (NCBI taxonomy): domain Eukaryota; kingdom Metazoa; phylum Chordata; class Mammalia; order Chiroptera; family Craseonycteridae; genus Craseonycteris; species Craseonycteris thonglongyai. The sequence goes on from PVKE010004720.1 coordinate 22,499, forward strand.
ATTTGCCTGACAGTTAAGCACACAGACCAGGTAGCCAATGTGATTCACTTTAAGTCACAAAAGATGAGCTACAGAAGTTACAAAATTAGGCCAACAGAACCAAGCTTAAAAGGGCCAAACTGTGGAAAGGAAAGCATTTACATGTTTAACACAAGCATCCTAAAATCAGAAAAGATCTGGTTCCTCCAAGAACCAGGAACCAAGAAACACCCATGAACAAAAAAGACTCCTAAAACTAGGGGACCAAATGTGAGACTAATAGAAATACATGCTAAAGACTAGACAATGAGGGGGAATCAAAGAAGTTAGCATAAGAATAAGACAAGAGCAAGATGGACAGAGGCCAGCACAGCAAACAAGAAAATCAACCCCAAGAGAAATTCAACTGTCCCAAAACATGAACAAGGGGAAGCCAGGATGGCTTAGTGGGTTGAGCGCTCACTTTGCAGCGCTGGGGACCAAGGATCGAATCCCGGCCCCTGGGGCCCCAGCCCGTGCAGAACCATGTGCTGAACTGGGAGCTCCCCCAGTTCAGTTCTCTGTCTCTGTGTTTCTGTTTCTCTCTCTTTCTCTCTTTCTCTCTCTTTCTCTCTCTTTCTCTCTTTCTCTCTTTCTCTCTTTCTCTCTTTCTCTCTTTCTCTCTTTCTCTCTCTCTCTCTCTCTCTCTCTCTGTCAAAAATAAATAAATAAAATAAAATAAAAATAAAAGTTCAAGGGACAGTTGCCTTTAAAAAAACAAAAAACAAAAAACAAAAAAACATGAACAGGACAGATATCAGGCAGTGGTATAACTTCAGCATAATGAGAACTAAAATTTTTGGTATCTTTGTAAAATTAAAGCTTTGACATCTATTGGTTAACCCAAGGCATGTACTTTGATTACTTTATGGAAAATTGTAAAAACTACAAGCCTTGGGTTTATTCCCAAAGATTCTGAGAGCTGTCCATAAAGTATCCAGCCATGTAATATGAAAAATGGAGGAATTTATGGCCAGATTTTTTCCAGACAGCCCTCATATAAGAGATCTGAGACAGAGCTTAGAATCTATTGTTGCAGTTAGTGGCATTTTCAAATTCTGAAGTGTACGCTTGATTCAGAAACACTGGTCGAATCAAAGTGAGTCTGGATATTTCGTATATACCCTAAGTTAGTGCCTCAATTATCTAGAATAGTTGTCTAGAACCCTAAGTAATCCAAAAACTTGTATTTTAAACACAAGGACCTAGGGAACTTAAATTATTTGTAATAAAAGAAGGAAACAAAAATGGTTCCAGAGCCAAAGTAAATGCCATAAAGTCCATAGCTAACCTAGTGTTTTATTCCCCTAATGACTTCAGGTCTTTATTACTTGAAAACTATATACTCTTATTTAATACTTCTGTTGATTAAAATATAAACTTCTTACCATGCTCTATACCTCCAGGCACACTGGTCTTTCCATTTCCTCAAATACATTAAGCTCTTTTCCATTTGTTGTCCTTTGCATGTTACTTCCTCTATTTAGACTATTCTTCCACTTGCTTGTCAACAAGCTAACCCCCTCATGATCTTTAAATCTCAGCTCAATGTCACCACATCAGAGAGGATTTTTTACCACTATGTTATTTTATAAGTACTCTATTTTATTTTTTATAACAAAATCAACAATTCTCAATTATTTAAGTAATGTGTCTACTTGTCTACAGCCTCTATAAAGGAAACTTCGTAACATCAGCAAACCATACAAATATACCTTGTTTAACATTATATCCTTGACACCAGAGAAGAGTATAGCACATACTGAACATTCAGTACAGTGTTTAAGAGGAAAGAATTTAAGTAGGTAAGTGAATGGATGAGTGCCCCAAGTTAGAGCAGTTCAAGTGCAGTAAATCCAAAGGGGAGAAAAGGTAAGCATACCACTAGCAGCTGATCAGCTATCAAAGCAGACACAAAAACTGAAAAAAGTGAGCTTGAGTTACCCACAACAGACCACAGAAAAAGAACATATGAAAAGAACTTCAGGCCAAGGGATGTTGGGGTAGCTCAGCAGGTGGAGTGCTTGCCATGCAACCTTAGGGATTAAATCCTGGCCCCAGCCCATGCAAACCCATATGCTAAACTGTGGCACAACTGGTAACCACCGGGATGGTGGCGAAGGTTCTCGCCTCTCATGTAGGAGGCCCCCAGTTCCATTCCCGTCCCGCACAGCCCCACATCCACCTGTGTAGAATGACACTATGTCACAACTAATGATCTACGACCATGGAGACTGCTCTGGACCCTCTCCCACTTCTCTCACCTTCTCTCAAACAATAAAATAAATCTTTAAAATAAAATAAAATAAAAAAGAACCTCAGGCCAATGCCACATTACAAGTGTAACACAATGGCAAAACCTATTGCCATAAGAAGCCAGTGATACAGAAAAGGCAATGTATGACTCTGTGTTCAAGAGTCACATGTTACAGTAAAATGGGAGTAGATTAAAATCTGTACCCAAAACAGCTAAAGGTTAAATACAAGAAAGTAAACACCACCTAACTTTGAAGTAATTGCTGGAGACAAAGGCCAAAGAAGGGCAGTAACACCCTCCCAGAACAAAGGTCTGAGAGAGAAGATGGCTCACCCAGGTAAGCCAGGACAGAGGTAGGGGCCATACCCGGGAGTTGCTGCCAATACGGGCAACGAGGGTGTCAAGGATGGTGTGGGTGTCATGCCGGTGTAACAGCAGGAATCGCAAGAAGGTACAGAGCAAGGCAGGCTCTGAGATGCTCCGCAGGAAAAGGTCCAGATAGGCGGTACTAGCGATCATCTCCTCCACAGAGGTCTGGATGAAGGAAAGGGAAGGTTTAGAAATTTAGGGCTTTCCTATATATATACTGAGTCATTTTACCCGAGTTCTAAGGAGAAATCAGGAGGAGGCAGGGAAAAACAGAGTACAGAAGACACTGTCTCCCACATTGGTCTTGTCACTGAAGTTACCACTTGTCAGCCCATGACTCTCACCTTGTGCAGTGCAGGGCCCATGACAGGTACCAGGAACCCATTATGGATATAATCAACCAGCTGCTTCTGCACAAAAGGGTGAGCTACCTGTAGGGGTACAAGAAAGAGGAAGATTGTAAGGAATGCCACTGTCTAGAAGAGAATAGATGGTACAATATAAGCAGGCACCATACCCCCAAGATGACAGAAAAACAAAACTCCAGGGAATGCGACGCCTCCCATCCCATCTCCCCAGTATGTCCAGGGACCAGACCTCCTGGGAACCTCTGACCCACCTGAATGACAGCATTGCAGAATTCTAGGGAACTCATAAAGAGGGCAAGAGCAGGCACTCCCAGCCAGTCCTCCCGTCGTAGGCAGTGCCAGTCATCCCCTGGCACGTCAATCTTTCGGGGCAGTGAGGAGTATAGGGCACTCAGCCCTGTGGCCAGCACCTGGGGGCCATCCCCAAGGATAGGTTACCAAAGGCTCAGACAATGTAAGAAAGGGGAACAGGGGTGCTAGTAACCCAGAGTTTTCACTGGAATAGGGGGAAGAGCGATTACCACAGCAGGTATTTAGTTACCCAATGTACTGGGACATCACCTGAGAACACTGGCCTACGAAGAGCTTTAGTACCTGCCCTATCTACCTAAGCCCATGTTTCATCTCCACCCCAACTCCACGCATGCTCTCCAACCCAAGGGGCTACTTCCTGAGGAGAGACCTGGCATAAAGCCCTTCTACTTCTGCCCAGTGCCCACACACCATACCCTATCCCCATCCCAGGAGGTGCTGACCGGGCAGAAGTAAGAGTGATCTGCGATGTAGCGGCCCACAGTGGGGCTCCCAGCTGACAGAGCCATAAGCAGGAGTAGGGCATCACGGGCCTGCTGGCCCAGGGTGCCCTCTCGATGGACGAAGGGAACAAGGCGAGAAAAGAGGAGAAGACGGGGGGCAGCTCCAGGCTCAGGAGGTGGCTGCAAGAAGAACTCAAGCAATGAAGGCTCCCGGGCCAGACACACGCACAGCTGGCTGAGAAGCAGCACCAGGCCTTCATCCAGTGCTGGGCTACTGGGCACAGGGTGGCCACAGGCATCCAGCAAGGTCAGCAGAGCCTCACGAACTGGACCATGCCGCAGCAGTGGCTGGTGAGCTTCACTCACCAGCATCTCAAATAGTTTCAGTTGCTCAGCCCGCCGTTCCTCAACCCCATCCCCAAACTCATCCCACTGAAGCTGCCATGCCAACACACGGGTAAGCAGATCCTCCCGCAGAGCAAACTCCAGAATGGGCCCTGGGGCACTGGGGGCCAAAGGGACGGCACGATCCTCTGCCAGCAGTGTCAACATCTGGTAAGTATGGTTGCGCACAGCACTGAGATCATCTGCACCCCCAGGAGCTGCCCGAGGCCCTTGCCTTTCCAGGATTCGCATGACCTAGGAACACAAGATAGAAGATAGAAGGAATATAGGTGACTAAATGGGATGCTGAGAACACGGAAAGTTAGTAGGACTTGGGAAGCCAGTAGATGAGGCCCACTGGCATATAGTCTCTTACCTGAGACCAGTGATTCTTGAAGACCATTAAGCAAGTCTCAGGGTCAGCCATGACAGGTGTCTGCAGATTGGCCCCTTGAGGTACACGGTGACCAGGACCCCGGGAGGCCAGTCTGCTCAGCCAGTTCATCCTCTCCATGAGGCAGGCTGGGCAGGGCCAGCAACCAGAGGACTACACTCTGAGAATTTGCCAGCTGGGGGCTTTCTCCACGTGTGTTTCCAGTCTGCTTCATCCGGTCTGCAGGAACCAGGAGCTGGCCATGGAGCCAGAGAATACACCACACTGGAGTGGCAAGCCCAAAAGTTACTGACCAGTCCAGACTTACAAATCTAATTCAAAAAAAGAAAAGGGAAGAGATCAACAGAGGATTGCCTTTCTCCATTCCCCAGCAGAAGAACTCAGAACCACCATTCCACTGAAAACTCCACATGCACATATACAGTCAGCATCTTAAACTTAACATGTCTAAAACAGAACTAATTTCTACCACCAAACCTACTACTCTCCCAACCTTCTCCATCTCAATAAATATCAACATTCACCTACATGCTCAGACCAAAAAGCTGGGTACATCCTCATTTCTTTTCCTTACTTCCAATATTCAGTTCATCAGCAAACTCTAATCTATACCCTCAAAACATGTTTTCACTATTGCAATAGTTTCTAATCTGGTCTCCATGCTTCTAGTCTTGGCCCCGTAAGAGTCCATTCTCCACACAACAACCAGAGTGATATTTTTAAAACACAAATTATACTACATCTCTCCTCTGCTGAAGACCCTCCAATTATTTTCTGTCACTAGTAATAATTCAAATCCTTTACATTGGCCTATATAATCTAATCTGTATAACCTATCATCCTCCTCCTCCTCTTCATTCATAAAGGCCTTTGTGAATACTTCCCATTCCCTCTTTGTGGAATGCTCTTCTGATCTTCAAATTGCTCGAATCACTCAATTCTCTTCAAATGCCATCTCCTCAGGCCTTAGTCAACAATTCTATCTAAATAGCATATCTTCCCAGCTTCACTTTCTAGCTTCCTAATCCTACTTTCTTTTTAGCAGTTATCACTACCTGAAATATTTGTTTATTTTCCCCACCAGAATATAAATTCACTGGGTGCAGGGTTTGTCTGTTTTATTTACTGTTGTATCCCTAGAACCTGAAACAGTGCTAAAGACTCAATAAAGATAAATGCTTAAGTGAATGAATGAACAAAAGAATGAACGAATTGAA
>PVKE010004720.1:28360-62946 GCA_004027555.1 Craseonycteris thonglongyai
CAGTGCATATTTATTTCTATTTTACTTTTTGACAGATAGAGAGAGAGACAGAGACAGAGACAGCTAGAGAACCGAACTGTGGGAACTCCCCAGTTCAGCACGTGGGTCCTGCCTGGGCCGGAGCCGGGATTCGATCCTCGGTCCTCATGGCCTCAAAGCGAGCGCTCAACCCGCTGAGCCGTCCCGGCTTTCCCCTGAATATTCTTAAGAGATGGAAATCCAGAGCCAACCAAGAAAGCAGAACAATTTTCACTCTACCAAGGACACATTTTCACATATACACACATACCCGACTCCTGCGAGATATGGGGTAATCAAAAAATTTATGGATCAAGGGGGTTATCAAAGAGATATTTGTGCACATAGTCTGATTGTGTGACTTACCTGCATGCATGTTCTTTCAGGTATCACCAAAAAAAAGCACATCAAACATGAAGAAAACCCCAAGTATGGATAACACTGAATTTCACGTCATCATTAAGTTCCTCACAAAACAAGAGAAAACACCACAAACAATTTTGGGAAAGATGTTAGCAGTTTACAGGGACTGTTGACCTGGAAAATCCATGGTTTACAGTGGCATAGCCTTTTCAAGAAAGACAAAGTCATTTGAAGACAACCTCCATCCGTGATGTCCTGTTGAGGCCACTTCCTCAGACATTGTCAAAAAGTTGAAAAGTTTTAGTGGAAGATGCAAGACTGAATAAAAAACAGCTAGTAGAAATGGTTGGAGTATCACCTACAACCACTGTGCAAAAATGGGTACCAAAAATGCTCATGCCTCTTCAAAAACAACAGTATGTCAAGTGTTCATGACAATTTTTGGACCTCTACAAAGACAACAGAGATGAAGTTTTAAACCACATTGTCACTGGAGATGGAACTTGAGCCTGGGTCAAAGCAGGAGTTCATGCAATGGAATGAAAAAGGCATACCACCCCTTAAGAAGCAATCAGCTGGAAAAATCATGGCTACTGTTTTTGGGATACAGAGAGGGTATCCTGTTGATCGATTACAAGGATAAGGGTGTCAATAACTGGAGAGTATTGGTCCAGTCTGCTGAAACAGTTAAGAGAATCTATGAAGGAGAACAGGAAAACTGACCAAAGGGGTGCTGCTTTTGTACAACAACGTGCCCGTGCACAAGCGCAATGTCGCGTTGGCTACTTACTGTTCATGACTGTGGCTTCCAAATGTTAAAGAACCTTCCCTACAATCCAGGACTGGCTTCGTCTGATTATTATTTGTTCCCACATATGAAAAAAATGTTTGTTTGTTTTTTAAGATTTATTTGTTTTTGACAGAGACACAGAGAGAGAGAGAGAAAACGGGGAGGGCCCAGAGCAGTCTCCATAGTTGTATGTCATCAGCTTTCGACATGGTTTCAGGCCCCTACATGGGAGGCACACCTGCTCGATCCAGGGGCCAAATGAGGGGTGGGGGGGGTGGGAGGCGGGAGGGGCAGGGGGCAGCGGTGGGGGGGGGGGGCAGGAGGCAAGAACCAAGCTGGGGGCCTCCCTCATGGGAGACACACGCCATTTCAGCATGTGGGTCCACAAGGGCCAGGGCCAGGATTCGATCCTTGGTCCCTGGGGCTGCAAAGCGAGCACTTAACCCTCTGAGCCATCCAGGCTTCCCCGAAAAAAGTTTTGAGGGAAGAAATTTACAGACAACAGAGGTTAAAGGTGCAATTTGAAAGCAAAAACAAAACATTTTTTTTGAGTGTATAAATAAACTTATTGAAAAATCTGAAAAGTTTATTAGGTTTAAGGGTAAATATATTGAAAAGGAAAAATGATAGCTTTTTTTACCCTTCTCTTCATTCTAATTGCTTGACCAGCCCTGAAACACCCAATACGCACTCCCAGGGAAATAACAAGACACCCTCATAGAGAAAGTTAAAAAGTAGCAAAATAACTGTTGGCTCACAGTTCCTTCTCCAACACACCCACCACTCAGCAATATTGTCTCTCAAGAGTGTTAAAACTTCAGGAAAGGTGTGGTTCAGTTGTCCTTCCTCTTTATACTCAACAAGCGCTGAAGAAACCCAGAGACCTGGCAACAGCCAGCCATACACTTTGCCCTTGGGTTATATTAACCACCATCCCCTTCCTCCCCAATGCCCCTCTCACCATTACCAGCTAACAACTAAAGGAATGTAGCAACAATACATAAGGAAACCTTCTACAGAGCAGGAGACAGTCTTATAAAGGGGGGGGCCAGTCCTAAACAGCAGACAAGACTCTCTCACTGATTAACTCAATGTACATCCACACCAATGAACACTGGGCACTGTGCTATATAAGCACTAGAAATACCAAGACAGATATAAAAACAACTGGTCGAAGCATAAATAATAACTTCAATACATATTATAAACAGAGGTAATTAGAAAAATATATAAAGGTATAAAGCAAAGCAACTAATTCTGCCTGGGAAGCTATAAGAGGATTTCAGGAAGGATGTGATATCTGACTTAAATCTTTAACAATGAGATGCTGGCCATAACAAGAGCAGAGAGAAAGGCCTTCTTCATATTAAAAACAGTATGTACAAAAATATGCACTATAAAAGTTCATGACAAATCTGAAGAACAGTTGCAGGTTTGGTGTGGCTTGCATACTATTTAAAGAGAGATACAATATTGAGAGGAACAGAAAATATGGGTGATGACTATAAATATCACTGAATATCATGCTAAAGAGTTTGGGTTTTATCTACTAATACCTTGGAGACAAAGGAGGTTTTTAAACAAGAAAATTACAGGATCAAATTTGCCTTTAAAAAATGTCAGATAGGGAAGCTGCAATGGCTCAGTGGGTTAAGCGCTCACTTTGCAGCCCCGGAGACCAGGGATCAAATCCCGGCTCCAGCCCATGCGGACCCATATGCTGAACTGGGGTGTGCCCCCAGTTCAGTTCTTGCCGGGGCCTATGTGGGAGCCCCTGGCCCAGTTCCTGCCTTGCGCAGTCCTACTCCCACCTGTGGAGTGAAACTATACGGAAAACTAATGCTGTCAACTATGGAGACTGCTCTGGGCCCTCCTCCTTCTCTCTGTCTCTTTCTGTCTGTCTCTGTCAAAAACCAATAAAAAAATAAATCTTTAAAAAATGTCAGCAGTATAAGGTAGAGCAGAGAGATAGACTACAGTGAATAATTTATAAGAACCTGTTTTAATAATCTGTTTTAAAGGGGGAGGGGTGGGAAGGATGGCATCATAAACTAAGGTGGTAAAGAGTAGGATTAGAAAAGATATTGAACCCCGGCTCCGGCCCAGGCGGACCCACAAGCTGAACTGGGGTGTGCTTCCAGAATGCGGTGAGGCCCCAGTTCAGTTCAAATAAATAAATAAATAAATAAATAAATAAATAAATAATAAATGCCGTATTTTCCGGCGTATAAGACGACCAGGCGTATAAGACGACCCCCTAATTTTACAGTTAAAACATAGCTTTAGGCCTATATTCGCTGTATAAGACTACCCCCCACTTCCGAGGCTGTAGTCTTATACAGCGAATATAGGCCTAAACCTATGTTTTAACTGTAAAATTAGGGGGTCATCTTATACGCCCGGTCGTCTTATACGCCGGAAAATACGGTAAGACTTTTAGGGAAAGCCGGGATGGTCCAGGGACCGAGGATCGAATCCTGGCCCCGGCCCATGTGGACCCACATGCTGAACTGGGGAGTGCCCCCAGTTCAGTTCTCACCGGGGTGAAGACCCCGGCCCAGTTCCTGCCCTGTGCAGCCTCACGCCCACCTGTGAAATAAAACTATGTGGAAAAACAAATTATGTGCAACTATGGAGAATGTTCTGGGTCCTCCCCTTCTCTCTGTCTCTGTATCTCTCTCTCTCTGTCAAAAACAATAAATAAATAAATAAATAAATAAGAAAAGATAAATCTTGGGGAAGTCGGGATGGCTCAGCAGGTTGAGCACTCGCTTTTCAGCCCCAGGAACCGAGAGTCGAATCCCAGCCCTAGCCCGTGTGGACCCATATGCTGAACTGGGGTGTGCTTCCCATGTGGGAGGGCCCCAGTTCAGTTCTCGCCCTCTGGTTCGTCCCCTGGCTAGAGGGGGCATACCTCCCATGCAGGCGGCCCCTGGCCCAGTTCCTGCCCTGCACAGCTCTCACGCACCTGTGTGGAATGAAACCAAGTCGAAAAAAACTGATGATGTAGAACTATGAAGACAGCTCTGGACCCTCCCCCTTTTTTCTGTCTCTGTCAAAAACAATTAAATCTTAAAAAATAATAATAATAAATCTGAGATTTATATCTATCTTAGCATGCCCCACATGGTAATGAAATTATTTACACCTCTAATATCTCTGCCACTAATAGCAAGCTCCTTGACAAAAGTGACCACATCATTCATTCTTCTTTGAAACTCAGTGGCAACATAGTGCCAGAATTCAAAAATGCTTGTGAAACTTGATTAAAAATAATTATAACAGCTAACATTACTATGTGCCAGACTCTATCCTAGGCACTATAGGTAGTAGCTCATTTAAACCTGATAAAACCCTAGATGTACTATTATCTCCATTTTACACGTAAGAAAATCAGAGCCTAGAAAGGTTAAATACAAGGGAGGGAACCCAAAACAACTAGAATTATCTTCTAGACAGCAGGCCCCTTGTAGTACAGGCTTCCCCGGCTAGGTGAGTGTCCTAGGAACCCATCTGCATCTGTGTACCAGTTGGCATTGTTGTGAGAGGCTACATTTGGCTTCAGGGAATTTTTTTTTACTCTTTCAAAATATTTACCCATTTGATGGGTGATTTACACATTCAATATGTGGTATGCCAATGCACCTGACCACACCATGCTGTGTTCAGTTTTTAACCAAAAACAGCATGACTCAGGTACCCCACCCACTCTATTCACCTGATCTCTCCCTGAGCAACTTTTTTTTTGTTTCCCCGATGAAAAAAGTCCTCAAAGGGAAATGTTTTGCCGATGTGGAAGAGGTGAAACAAAAAAATGGCAGAAGCACTAAAAGGTATCACAACCAACAGCTTAAAAAACTGTTTATGAGCAATGGAAAAAGCATTTCGATAAGTGTATTGCATCAAACAGAGAGTACTTTGAGGGTGACTAAGTTTAAGCATATAAGAATAAACACACAATTTTTTATAAATAAATTCCAGGGTTTTTTGCATCCCTCCACATAAACTGTCAAAGGTAGGCAGCTAGTAAATGCAAGACTGGAATGCAAATGCAGATAATCTGCCTCCAGATTTAAGTTAATCACAAAGTAGAAACAACAAGACCTGGCAAATGAATGGAGGATAAGACCTTAATAAGTACAGGAGACTCAGTAAAAGATAATGCCATTAAAAGACTAGAAACATATAACAAAGGGAATTGTATTTTAGAAAAGAGAATGAGTACAGTTTTGGATATTCTTTTTTAAGATTTATCTTTTTTAAAAGATTTATTTTATTGTTTTTGACAGAGACATAGAGATAGAGAGAATGGGGAGGGTCCAGAGCAGTCTCCATAGTTGTGTGTCATCAGTTTTTGACATGGTTTTGGTCCACACTGGTGGGTGGGGCTGTGCAGGGCAGGAATTGGGCTGGGGGGTCTCCCACATGGGAGGCACGCCCCCTTGCACCAAGGGCTGAATAGGAGGTGGGGATGACAACCAAACTGGGGGACTCCCACATGGGAAATGCACCCCAGTTCAGCATGTGGGTCTGCATGGGCCGGGGTCAGAATTCAATCCTCACTCCCCAGGGCTGCAAAGTGAGCACTTAACCCGATGAACTAGCCCAGCTTCCCTAAAGATTTATGTTTATTGTTTTTGATAGAGAGAGAGAAAGGGAAGGGCCCAGAGCACCCTCCATAGTTGCACATCATTGGTTTTCTACATAGTTTCAGTACACAGGTAGGCTGCACAGGGCAGGAACCGGGCCAGGGGCCTCCCGCATGGAGCTTGCCCCGGTGAGAACCGAATTAGGGGCACACCCCAGTTCAGCATATGAGTCCGCATGGGCCAAGGTTGGGATTCAATCCTCGGACCCCAGGACTGCAAGACGAGCACTCAACCCACTGAGCCACCCCAGCATCCCCTCGATATGTTAAATTTTAAGATACATATAGGACATCCATGATGTCCAGAAACTAAAATATTATAATTAAGGTCAAGAGTGAAATCGAGACTATAGAGATATAAATTCAGGAGTCATATAGTGGTAGATGAAGCTATGGAAGTGGATGGAATTATCCAAAGAAATCAGGATATCATGAAAGGATTTAGAAAAGCAAAGGAGGGGAAACCTTAAAAGAAATGGTGATGTAGCCAGAAATGAAAGGAGAAATCCAAAATAGTCGTAATCAAGAAATAAAGGGGGAAAAAAGTTCCAAGACACTAGATTGCCCATAGTATACAGTCCTACAGTAGGGCTGGGCAAGATGTCAATCATGGTTCACCGGTGGACCGCCAGGCAATTTTGGAGTGACTACCTGAATAATAAAATAAATAGCTAGTGGACTGCAACATTTGGAGAAGTAGCCCTTGCCCTGAAATCGTCTGCCCAGGCCTGGTCTACAGAGAGATTAAATAGAATGAGAAATAAAAATGGTCAGTCAGTTTTAGCAATCAAGTTTTATATAAACTTAGAAAAGTGACTGGCTAAAGAATGACTAGGAGCCAAAGACAAGATGAAATTTGAGAAAATTCAGTAATATAAGGAGGAATGAAAATAGGGCAATGGTTTAAAGAAGCTGGGAGGGAGGGGTGGCGGGGAGTCAAGAGAAAGAGTTTTTATTATTTGGTTTGGTTTTGGGATGGGGAGCCTCAAAGATGTTTATCAAATGGAGAAAAGAAATCTAAAGAAAGCAACAGGTTATGGGTAAATAAGACAGAGATAACTGACAGAAAAATAAGGTATACCACTTTCTTTAAGAAAGGAGGACAGTAATAATAAAGGAAAGGTGCCACTTCAGGTAAATCTGAAATGTGAAAGAGGGAAGCTAGTATCTACCACTACCACCCCCACCCAACCTTCCCTCTCCCTTACTCACCCAAGAAAATGGGGGTACAGGAGAAGAAAAGGGGTTCAAAGGTGGTAGAGCCACAGAATGGATGCTCAGTCTTTCAAACATGGTTTCCTATAAACCAGGGGTGTCAAACTCAATTAAAACATGGGCCATTTGGTGCAACAGGCAAGACTCACGTGGGCCACATCACATTTACCGGTACAAACATCGCCAAAACTGAGTCAGCGAGTTTATGCACACCCACAGACCCCAGGAAAGGCACTGGGCCACGTGTATACTCGTGTTCAGTAGTTAAAGGGTTAACGAGGGAATTGTGTGTACAGTATTGCCTCGATCTCCCCTAAGCGCTATTTTCTTCATAACAATATTTTCTATTTTCGTTTTATTTCAGAGCATTGTGGGCCACAAAAATTACCTTGGGGGCTGCCAGTTTGATACCCCTGCTATAAACCATCAAACACAGTCACACAGACTAGTAGTTACCAACAGCAGGGATGCACGGGAAAAGGTACTTACCCATCTACCCGAATACATACCCAGATAGACAGGGCCAGAGAAGGCAAAGCCAACAACTGAAAATCCTGGTAAGAAGTCTCCTGTCACTAGTCCTCCAACTGTTATTAGTCCTGGGATACTGCATCAGCCCTTGTTGGATTCCTTAAACTCGGCCCATATCTCTGTAAATATCATCCCTTTACTAAATATTTCCCAAATCCAATTTGTGCCATCTGCAACCTGCAAATACCCTGAATGAGACAATTATATAACGCTTTCTCAATCACATCTCATTTGAGGACTAAAAACAAATAGAGGCCCCTAAGGTCAATCAAGAGAAACACAAAGTAGGTACAACATGAACTCTGGAATCCCTCAAACCAAGGCTTGAATCTCAGTCCCCCAGCTGTGTGACCTTAAATAAATCACTTCACACAATGGCGCCTCAGTTTCTTCATCTATACACTTCTGATGAAGTATTATTACTATTTTAAAAATTAAATAACATATGTAGCACTCCAGACATAAAGCAGTGCTCTGTAAATGATGTATACCTTTCCCCACTTCCCTCTCCTGATCCTGTTTGACCAAGGTGCCCTCATCTCTGACTGAGACTAACCTGCTCTGACATGTCCATCCTCACCACCTCATACTCAGACCTGGTTAGCTGAAGAAAGGCCAAGCATTCCATCTCAGCAAAGTAAAGCCTTAACATGTCCAAAACTAAACTGCATCCAGCTTCTAGATTAGAACTCAATTTTAAAGATTAACAAATCAACCCTGTAATATAGCTAAGATGCCCACTTCTGCTCCACTACTTGACCAACAAAGGACACTGCTCACAGACCCAAGGGGAACTGACCCCCAGTACCATTCCTCACCCCTACCCCAGGTCTTTTCAAAACCCTCAAGGACAGAGGCATGCTGGAATCAGTACCTTATAACCCAAAGCCAACATTTAACTTGGGCCCTGTTCACATACTGTAAAAATATAAGAGAAAACCATATCTTGGTGTTCCTTATCACCTAGTTAGACTCCCTCACCCCTGCAAAGTTCAGAACAAGACAAAGAAGATTGTGGAATCACCACCCCATGACTGGTGCCCCTTCCTCCCATAGCAAAGTCTAGAAAAAAGTAGACCCCCCTCTTCTCAGATTTACCTTCAGGCTCAGCCACAGGGAAAAAATGAGAAGAGGAGATGACCTTTCAGACCCATAAACAGCCATGGTCAGACACATTAGGGCCCAAAATATAGCCTTACAGACACATACAGCAAGGGTGTTCACCAACCTCAGAATAGCAAGCACAGGGCAGGAAGTGGCTCAGTCTCACTTACAAACCTTTGACCTGAAAGAGACGAAGGAAGGAGGAAGCTGGGGGCAGGGATACACCTGCAACACTTACAGCACACAGGGAGGGACCAGTGTGACCTTTCAACAGATCAGTAAAGTCTTAAGGTTTCTCTCCCTACAATAGCTCTTCCTAGGCAAAATGACTGATACTGATATAAGAGGCATGAATGGGCTGTTACCCTAAATATTAAAAACAGAATGACCATATTAAAACCTCATAAGAATATGAAGGGGGGGGCACCTCAAAGGAGCCTACCAAACTAAAGGTCTCCTCCCTGCTTGTCTATCCCTCAACCTATATGTATATGACAAATGGGCTATCAGTGTATGGTCCCAACTTACTCCCTCACCTCTCCCCAGTACCACCTCTGCTTCTTACAGGGAATCCTCTCATATGACTCCAGAGAGCCCTCAGAACTTACAATGTGAACCTCAATCACACTGTGACTCCCCTTTACAACAGTGAATGCCCTCCTTTTGGGTGAGGGGGACTAAGAAAATGTCAAAGAGGAGGTAAAGCCGAACCAGATCCTAAAGATGAGGAAAGATCACTGGGCAGAGAAGAAAAAGCATTCCTAGTAGAGGTAGCAGCTATTACTAAGATTTCAAGACTCAAAAAAAGTAACAAGTTTGTTAGGGAATTGTCAACAATTTATTCAAGCTAGAACACAGAGTAGAGAGTAGCAGGAGATGACGCTGGAAAGGTGAGTTAAGGCCAAATGATGCCACCATATTAAAGAATTTGGATGTTGTCCTACAGAATACAAAGAGCCAAAAGTTTTTGAGCAGAGGAGTTCTATGACCAGATTTGTATTTTTAGAAAGATCATTCTAGGAATGGACTAGAAAAGTGCAAGTTTGAAGGCAGGAGATTTGGGGGTTGGGGGGTGGGGTGCAGGAGGATTCCAGATGAGAAATGAGATGGAAGTAAACTAAAGCTGTTACGGTGAAGATGGAAATGAGGACAAGATAACTGAGAAGAAAATGTAGTAATACTGTAGTGACTGATTAAAGGCAAGGGTGAAAGAGCAGAAAGAATGGAATTGACACTGAAGTCCTTGGCTGGATTGAGATGCAGCATATGGTATAAAAAGCATGTTTTCAGAGCAAAGATAACCAGTTTTGTTGTGGACATATTAATTTAGCAATACCTGTGGCAATGTATAGATCACCAAATATATATGATTGGAACATAGAGACTGAGACTAGATATAAAGAAGTAATTACCTCATTATAATTTATTTTTATATTTCACACACTTTTTTTTATTTTTAAGATTTTATTTTTATTGTTTTTGACAAAGAGAGAGAGAGAGATACAGAGACAGAGACAGAGAGAAGGGGGAGGGCCCAGAACAGTCTCCATAGTTGCACATCATTGGTTTTTCCACATAGTTTCATTCCTCAAGTGGACACGGGGGTCTCACCCCGGTGAGAACTGAACTGGGGGTATTCCCCAGTTCAACACATGGGTCCACACAGGCCAGGGCTGGGATTCGATCCTCAGTCCCCGAGACTGCAAAGTGAGCGCTTAACCCACTGAGCCATCTCGGCTTCCCCCACATTCTCTTTCTAAATGGAAATTATCTTTTCATGTGTCTCTCTCTCATAACCAAAATGAGAATTCCTTGAGACCTCAAAAGACCGTGTCTTATTTATTTCATAAAATGTGAGCATTACAAGGGCAGACTATATGCTGAAGAAGTATTTCTGAATGAATAAATGAATTAACATATAAATGAATTAAATTTGTTCTCCCAGCACTTGGTAAGGTGCCTGGCACAAAGCAGATGTGGAATAAACGGTTACACACAACAGCCCAAACATGTTTCTATCTCTACATCATCATCCTCATCTATGTTTCATCTTCTCAGATATACCACTGAGCTATATGTCATAATTCAAAATCCATTATACTTAGTGCACTATTTCAACAAAGAATTCAGTATACCAAACATTAAGTTCACCAACCCCAGTTCTTTCTCTACAATCACCAAAAATTTGGACAGTCCCAAAGAACCCTCTTGTGATATGTGATGATTCATTCCATCATTATCATGATGTGACACAGATATTACACATATATACCTGCTCTTATGTCACTGCCACAATATTAAACAGAATCCTCATCCCTATGTCACCCTCAAATTACCTTTAATCTTTTATAAACTGAACTACAAATCATAAAAAAATGCTTTTTGCCAGTATAATGTCCACCATGTTATCACAAGCCTTCCTACACATCACATGCCATTTAGTCAACATCACCTTCACTTCCTATTACTAACTTTCTTTTTCTAAGAATTCCTGCCCTTGCCTGCTTCATGAGATATCTATTTAAATCCAGTTAAATTTGTGATTGCTATGTAAAGCATAATGCTGTTCAGATGCCAGAAGTTATATAGAATTACTGTATAAACATATGCTTCCTCAATATAATACAACAGCCACATCACCATCACTCTAAATTTCTGGACTTAATGAGCCAGTAGAAATAATTTTTTTAATTAAGAAATGGGGTTGTTATTTTTATCTTGACAAATAAGACTATTTTTTTAAACCCACCATCTTTGTGACCACTATCACCATTACTTCATCAGTGGGAGGACACTTTAACACCAAAATAATAGAAATAATAATCTCAGAATAAATGTATTTATGAAAAGGTCAAGTTTCATATGTTGTCTCTCTCCTTCCACCTTGAATAGATGAAAACTTTATCATGGACTGGTGACATCCTAGGCCTGGTGTTTAGAAATCACTGCTCTAAAACCTATTATTATAAATATAGGTTCTATAGGGTTCCACCAGCATGAAAACCTGTTTGGCCCCCACAGAGGAAAAATGAAAACATGCCATGGGACAGAACAGTAGTTGGCTCTGATACTGAGAGTCTGAAACAGAATGAAAACTTGGGCTGCCCCTAATTCTCAAAGAATGGACTGGATAAAAAAAGGCCTAAGTCTTCCAGAGGTAGGGGAAGGTGTCTAGACATTGTGGTATACTGTCAGTAAAGAGGAAAATTTAGTGGTGTGAAAGTGGCCATTATCACTGAGTGTCAACCAAGCTCTCCAGAACTTTCAAAATTTTCATGTTTGGGAAAGCTGGGATGGCTCCGCAGGTTAAGCGCTCGCTTTGCAGCCCCAGAGCCCAAGGATCAAATCGCAGCCCCGGCCCAGGCGGACCCATATGCTGAACTGGGGTGTGCCCCCAGTTCAGTTCTTACCGGGGCCTATGCAGGAGGCTCCTGGCCCAGTTCCTGCCCTGCGTAGCCCGGTGCCCACCTGTGGAGTGAAACTATATGGAAAACTAATGCTGTCAACTATGGAGAATGCTCTGGGCACTCCCCCTTCTCTCTGTCTCTGTCTGTCTCTCTGTCAAAAAACAATAAAAATAAATCTTAAAAAAAATTCATGTTCATGTGGGTTGGCAGAGAGATAGAGACCTGTAAAATGCTAATAAAGTAAACTCAGTATCAGGTCGTGGAGGAAGGGATGAATTGCCAAGGGGCAGGAGAAAACTTTTGAGGGTTGTAGAAATGTTCGGTATCTTCAAAGTGGGGATGAAAACATGTCAAAATTCATGAAACATGTACATTTCAAATATGAGCAGTTTATTGTACATAAGTTTGCCTCAATAAAGTAGTTTTTTGTTTTTAATATATTTTTATTTATTTTTGACAGAGAGAGAGAGAGAGAGAACTGAACTGGGGGAGCTCCCAGTTCAGCATATGGTTCTGCACGGGCCAGGGCCAGGATTCGATCCCCGGTCCCGGCACTGCAAAGTGAGCGCTTAACTCACTGAGCCATCCTGGCTTCCCCAATAAAGTACCGGTAGTTTTTTAGAAAAGTTAACGGTTAAAACAAAAATGAAAGTAAAGCCATCTGTTTGGGAACCTAAACATAGTGTTATCTGTAACGAACCATCTAATTTCTATGAAAGTGGTATTAGCAGCTGAACGTGGTTAGTCTAATACAGATAACTATCAAAGCTCCACAGCTCAGCTTAATTGAGGAGCAGCAAGGTTAGGAGTAAGGCTGCCCAGAAGCAAGTGAAAAAAGAAGCAGTCATAGCCAAAAAACCTCCATGAGAGGAACCATCTTCAAGTCTGCTGTCCCAAGGAGTAACTTGAGAGAACATGGGTCCCAGTGATTACTCTGTTGAAGTCTAAGCCTCAAAAATGATTTCATTATCATAGTTACTATAGCCCATGACACCTTCATTCCTTCCTTTCCTCATTCATTTTTGTCTTCCAAAATATGTAGAGTCCTTGGGAGCAGAGAGCTAAATGCACCACACATCCACCCAAGTTGTCCTACTCAGTCTAGAACTAGAGCTCTCACTGGGCAGGACAGTCCACTGAAAGAAGGTTCAGAACCAAGCTCTCACCTTTACCCAAATCTCACAACCCTCAGTCCTTCCTCCCATGTCCTCCTACCTTCAACTCCACCAATTCACCACCAGTCCGCAAGCTTCCGCCTTCGCCCTTTCCTCTCCCCTCCCGCACGGGCCTTACCCCCTCACTCGGGTCCGGGGCGGCCCCTCACTCCTGCCCACAGGAGCCCCAGCCTGTCGGTAAATTCATGCTCACAAGTCTCACTTGCCCCTTGGGAAGCACCGCAGTCTCCCCATACAAATAAGCTTCTTACCTTGCCCACTCACTCCTAGGCTCCCACTCTGTTCCCCTACCTGAGACACTCGCACTGACCCCTCATCACATACCAGCCCCTCACCCTGTCCCCTCACAACCCACAGTAACCAATCTTGGGGCCGTCATGACTCAGTCCTTCATCCCCTCACGCGCGTCTCGGGGCCCTCTGGCCCATACTTACTGTTCAATAATGGAAGTCACCCTGACCAGGCCACACAGCCGAAGCGCCACTAGGTGAGCTCAGGCCGCCGCCATCGTTCCTCGGGCTCATCAGCCTCGCCCCGCCCCGCGCCCCCTGCGCCCCCACGCACCACACGTAACCCGCCCAGCGACGCACGACTGGCAATGGCGTGCCATATTATTGGTTGGTCCCGGCCAAAGCCAGAGCGTCGATGCCTGTTTCCTGGCAACGGCAGAGCGCAGGGGCGGGGTCGCCAACGGTCGTCCGGGCGAGAACCACCTCTGTCCCAGGTTCCACCCCTTCGTTCTGTACACCACGCCTCTCAGAACTAGGGAAGGCCTCTTGGGAGGCGGGGACTCGTAGAGGGGCGGAGCCTTAAAGAGGAAAGGTCGAACCAGAGGGCAGAAGGCGGGACCTACAGAGGGACACAACTTTTTAAGAGCCAAGGACAGCTCGTAGGA
This sequence comes from Craseonycteris thonglongyai, assembly GCA_004027555.1. Classification (NCBI taxonomy): domain Eukaryota; kingdom Metazoa; phylum Chordata; class Mammalia; order Chiroptera; family Craseonycteridae; genus Craseonycteris; species Craseonycteris thonglongyai. Next base: position 42,507 of record PVKE010004720.1, read on the forward strand.
CGGGGACCTAGGAGAGAGGCGGGACAGAAAGAGACTAGTAGGGAAAGGACGGGGCCACGAGTCCTGGATGGTGGTTAGAGTAGAAGAGTATGCGTGGAAGGGGCAGAACGAAAGGGTAGGTCTGAGGGGAGGAGTCCGTGTGTGGGCGGGAGATGTGGAAAAGCGGAGCCACAGAGAGGGCTGACTGCAAACAGTCTAGGTAATTTTTGCTCCATCTGTGTGCGTGGCTTAGATAGTAGTTGGACGGTGACTTCTCTCGGCTCCTCAACATCTGCTGCCCCGTGATCTCTTGGGCACTATCGTATTCACTCGGGAACACGGAATAAGTACCTCCATGTCAGGTGGGTTTCCAGGTCAATTAGAACCGGCCTCTGCCGTCCAGGTCCTCAGCCCTTTAACCAGACAATTGCAACATAGTGTAATAAGTGCCATGGAGGAACAGCATTTAGCATGGAAAGCCTTTCAGGAGGAGATCATATGATGTCTTAGCTGTCTTGTGAAACAAGCAAGAGTAAGATAAACTAAGAGATCTGGAAGTTTCAGATAAGGTTTGTACTTGAAAGTATTTTATCGATGTTAGTTTCCTGGTTTTGATTATTGTACTCTGGTTATAGGGTAAGAAGTTTACAAGAACTTTCTGTACTGTTTTTGTAAATTTTCTGTAACCCTAAAATTCATTCAAAATAAAAATAAAAAAGTATTTGGGGATGCTGAGACCTACAGAGGAACTAAATAAATCTTTAAATAAATAAATAAATAGTATGTTTAAAGAAATGGAAGTTTCAGCTCAAAAGATCAGTACACAAGGCAAGGAAGAATGGACAACATGTTGCTCTGGGAATTACAATCAGTACAGCCTGTCTGGAGCCTAAGGAACATGTAGAGAAAATACAGAGATAAGGCTAAAGACACAGACTGCTGCTGGTTACATAGGCATGTTCACTTTGTGAAATTCATCAAACTGTATACTTAGGAAATGTATACTTCTCTATATGTATGTTTGTTCCGGTTATGCTGTATGTATATAACAAACCATCCCAAACTTAGTGGTATAAAACAATGGCCATTTTATTATGCTGGGAATTCAAACAAGACACAGCAGGAATAGTACAGTATATCTCTTCTATGATATTTGGAGCCTCATCTGGGAAGCTCAGACACCTGGGAGTAACTTAAGGCTGGTGACTGGAATCATTTACATGTCAGATAACTGAACTGAGACAACTCAAAGACTGATCTCAGCTGAAACTGTCAGATACATGACTGCTCCTATGGCTTAGACTTCTCACTGTGGCAGCTAGTTTCCAAGAGGGGTCATCCTGAGAGAGAGCTTTAAGACAATGAACATTCCTAAAGAACCAGAAAGGAGCTGCATAGCCTTTTATGATCTAGCCTCAGAAGTCATACATATCACTCCTGCTATACTCTACTGGTTGAAACAGTCACAGGAAGGAGTATCAAAGAATTTGTTACTATTTTTAAAAACTGCCACAATGTCATACAATAATAATAATGTTAAGCAATAATAATAAATACTGGTGCTAGGTATTTTGGCTGAAAGGCCAAAGATAGGGGTTTTAAGAGAAAGACCATACATGGGAAGATAATGAGCTCAGTTATAGACCCAATGGGCTGATGGTGACTGTAGGATATCCAAACAGGGACATCCAGTGCACAATTAGTGGTATAGCTAGGTCTGCAGCTCAGAGTTCCTGGAAGTTGTTAGGTGGAAAAAGATATCCTACAGGTGACTGAGATTGGCCAGAGAGAGTCAGGAGGATATAAAGAAGGAAGGCCTAGGACAGAGTCCTAAAAAAACACCAACATAGAGGGATGGGCAGAGAGGCTTATGAAAGAGACTAAGAAGAAATATACAGAAAACCAAGAGATTAGGATAACACAGAAACCATGGGAAATGGAAATTTCAAAAAACTAAAATAAAGTTTTGGGGCTATAGGTGTTCCAAGAAATTCTCCAAAAACACAAGTCTGGCCTTATCACTTAACTGTGCAGAACACTTCACAGGTTCTCCATAGCCTTCAGATAAAATCTTAGCTTTATAACATAGCTGACAAAGCTCCCTGAGCTATCCTTTCTTCAACAGTCAGCCTTATCTCTCACCATTAGCCCTTTAGGTTCTCTACAAAAACCAACTGATGTTTCCCCAGTCACCCATATGTTTTGAAGTCTCTGTGCCTTTGCACTCTATGCACTCTGTCTCTAGTGGTCTCTACACTCCTATCTTTATACCTGACTAACTCCTATTCATCCTACAGAACCCAGGCTCAGTTGGGGCCCTCCTATATATTATAATAGCCCTCTGTGTATCCACCACATAGAGTACCCATCAGACTGATGTGAAATTACCTATGTGCCCAGCTATTTCCCCTACCAGATTGTTTCTGGAGGGCAAGGAGTATCTTTCATCCATTCTTTATCCCCAATACTTAGTACAGTATCGGGCTGACATAGAGCAGGTGTTCTGATTATGACTTGACTGAAAAAAAAATGGTAGTAGTAAAAGGGACATCAAGTTGAGGGAGAAATTTTAGGTTTGGGGTTTGTTTTGGTATGGGAAAGATTTAAGCATGTTCACAGGGGAAATTGAAAGAGATTGATGATCCAGAAAACACATGGGATAGCTGGTGGGATAAGGTACTAGAGGTAACAAGAAGGGAATGGGGCAAAAACACCACAAAATGACCCCCATCACATTTATCCAGGAGAAATAAGGGAAAGTAAGTATGGTTGCAAGATAGGGTGCAGATAATGAAAAACAGAGCACATCTGATGTGACAAGTATTGTTTGTCCTTGGAGACCAGTTCAGCACCTAGCACAAATGAGCCATTCAGTAACTAATTGTTAAATAAATACATAAATACATAAAAAGGCCCAAGCAGGGAAACTTGCACAGAGTAGAACAGAAAGAATGTCTGAGTCTGCACTGTCACCCTGAGTAGAGGACCCTATATAGTTTAGCTTAGGCTAGGGGAAGACAAGGCCTAGCCTTACCTCTGAGGTATCCACCCGCACCTTCTCCAGGGACCTCATTAGAGATGTTTAGCTGGGCAGGCATGAACTCAGGCCCTGGGAGACACACTGCCTCCACCCCGTCAGTGTGCTGGCCCTGGCTGTGTTGCTAAGGGCTTCAGAAGCCAAAGACAGAGGAATTGCAGCTGGAGAACAAGAACAGCCTCTTCCAGGCTTTCCGTAACTAGCCCCCACCTCCTGCAGCTGCCTACAGACAGAAGTTCTGGATGTCTCATACCCAGCCACCAGTCCACAGAACCATGAACCAGGACAGCAAAGTGAAGACGACAGAGTCCAGCCCCACTGCCCTGTCCATACCCAGGTGAGAGACCCTGGTCTCCTGTGTCAGATGCGTCTGCCTCACTAGATGGAGCCTGATTCCTCTTGGTGCCTCCAGAGTCAGCCTCAACATTTAATGCTGAATAAATGAAAGATCATGTCCCCTCTTGCCTACAGGAGGTCACTGCCTGTCCTGGACCCATCTGGGGATCACTACTACTGGTGGCTAAACACGATGGTCTTCCCAGTGATGTATAACCTCATCATCATCGGGTGCAGGTTTGACAGCTCACTAAGGGAAGGGCCTTAGCAATGACAAGGGCCAAAGAGTGAGGCACAGAAGAGGGGTGGGACTGGGAGAGAAGCAGGGCCTCAGAGAGGGTCCAGAGTACAGTGCTCAGTTGGCTGGAGGAGATAACCTCACACACAGAGGGTACCCTTAAGCCAATTCCTTCTGTCCCTGTCATTCAGAGCCTGCTTTCCTGACTTGCAGCACAGTTATCTGGTGGCCTGGTTAGTGCTAGACTATATGAGTGACTTGCTGTACCTACTGGACATCATGGTGCGCTTCCACACAGGTCAGTGAGTCCCAGGACTGACCCTTTTCCCCCATTTTCATTCCTAAAGAAAGTCTCTTGGTAACAAGGAAGTGACCCCTCTCTGATAGCACTCTCACATGTCTCTATGATTGACAACATCCCCTGTGCTCCCCCTACCCCCAACCCACCCCCAGAAATCCTGAAGCAGCGTTATTCCTGCCCCAAACCTGTCCCGGTGACAGTTCCCCTATCCTACCTTGGCCTGCCCACCCTCACCCTTATTACTGGAACAGGCAGGTGCTCTGACAGCCCCATATCTGACCCCATCCCACGGCTGACCCTACCTGTCTTCCTGTCCCTCTCTGCAGGATTCTTGGAACAGGGTATCCTGGTGGTAGACAAGGGTAGGATAGCAAGTCGCTATGTGCGCACCTGGAGCTTCTTCTTGGACCTGGCTTCTCTGGTGCCCACAGATGTGGCCTATGTGTGGCTGGGCCCACACACACCCACACTAAGGCTGAACCGCTTTCTGCGTGTGCCCCGCCTCTTTGAGGCCTTCGACCGCACAGAGACCCGTACAGCTTACCCAAATGCCTTTCGCATTGCCAAACTGATGCTCTACATTTTTGTGGTCATCCACTGGAACAGCTGCCTCTACTTTGCCCTGTCCCAGTACTTGGGCTTCGGGCATGATGCCTGGGTGTACCCGGACCCCACTCAGCCTGGCTTTGAGTGCCTTCGGCGCCAGTACCTCTACAGCTTTTACTTCTCCACACTGATCCTGACCACCGTGGGTGATACGCCACTGCCAGCACGGGAAGAGGAGTACCTCTTCATGGTGGGCGACTTCCTGCTGGCTGTCATGGGTTTCGCCACCATTATGGGTAGCATGAGCTCGGTCATCTACAACATGAACACTGCAGATGCAGCGTTCTACCCTGACCATGCTCTGGTGAAGAAGTACATGAAGCTGCAGCACGTCAACCGCTGGCTGGAGCGGCGAGTTATTGACTGGTGAGAATGCTGGGGATCCAGACCAGGACAGGGAGAGGTGTACTGGATAGAATCTGAGGCTGGTCGCTGGGATCTTATTGATTGCCGGGCCAGTAAGGCAATCCGGATGTGGCATTGGGAGTTCACTGGGTGGGGCTTGGAAAAGGATGTTGTTCACTAATTGGATCTGGATGGACATAAAGGGAAGGGTTGGGTGAAAGACTGATAGTCACACAAACTTATGCACAAGGAAGGATAACTTGGAGACCTGGCAATAGGAACTGCCACTGCTTGGTAAGGCTTAGAAAGATCTGGAAGGAGTAAAGGACAAGAACAATACCCCTCAGGGGATGGGCAACAACAAGATGGTTGAATAGGTCATAGTAGTCCATACTGTGGGCTGAATGAAAGGAAGTGTCACCGACTAGAGTAGAGAGCTCTAGAGAAGAAGGTAGGGCTTGGTGACTGATGTGGGTATTGATGGGATGGCACAAGCCATCACTGATTGGTGGGTAGGGTAGAACCTGACAGGAGGTAGAGGGGGTCTTATTTATTGTCTGCTGGTGGAGGCTTCCAGGCCCTGGGTGAGGGAGAAAAAGTCAAAACACATCTGTGACCAGCAAAGGACACTAAGCTGAAGCTATTCATCAGCCATTGACAAGTATCCACATGACTCCTGTGAAATCTCAGTGTGGTTGGGCTCTTGGCTGAAGTTGAGCTGAGCCCTGATGGGAGAAGTGGAGGGAGGCATGTAGGAGGCTGGTAAGGAACTGGTGCTGTCCTTGTCCCCAGGTACCAGCACCTGCGGATCAACAAGAAGATGACCAATGAGGTAGCCATCTTACAGCACTTGCCTGAGCGGTTGCGGGCAGAAGTTGCTGTGTCTGTACACCTGTCTACTCTGAGCCGGGTGCAGATCTTCCAGAACTGTGAGGCCAGCCTGCTGGAGGAGCTGGTGCTAAAGCTGCAACCGCAGACCTACTCACCAGGCGAATATGTCTGCCGCAAAGGGGATATTGGCCGAGAGATGTACATCATCCGTGAGGGTCAACTGGCCGTGGTGGCAGATGATGGTGTCACACAATATGCTGTGCTTGGTGCAGGGCTCTACTTCGGGGAGATCAGCATTATCAACATCAAAGGTAGCAGCCCAGCATTTATTCTGGGGACAGGACTGGGGGAGAAGCATGGGAACAGCAGAACCCAGTACTGAGACCAAATGGTGCTTCAGGGTAAGGACACAGACCCTTGCCTGAGTCACTAGAGGACTCAGGAGAGAAACAGAACATGTTCCCTGAGAAGAAGTTGAGCTAAAGTCAATAAACAGGGTGGGTCCTTGGAAAAGAGAGTAAACCTGCTCTGTAGGTGTCAACCTGAGGCATCAACAGACCAGGGGAAAGTGGCAGAAATAGTCATAATAATATTTAATATTTATTGAATGCTTACTACATGCCTTGTTCAAAGTGCTTCACATGTACCAACTCAAATTCTCACAGCAACTCTATAAGGTAGGTACTATTATCCGCATGTTAAAAATAAGGAAATTAGAGCACAGAGAGTTTAAGAATTTGTTCAAGGTCAGACAGGTAATAAGTATACACATTTGGAGTCAGTGTAAGGAACAACTTTCTCACAACAAGTGGAAAGGAAGAAATTCCCACTTACTGAACATCAACTGCAGTCAGAGCCAGGTACTGTACACTGGCTCATTTATTTCTCTTATCACTCTGTGCAGTATGAGTTGTTATCCTTATCACAGGTAAAGACATTTGAGGCCACAGGAGACAGAAAATTCTGGAAAGGGGGTGAGCACTCTGTCACTGATGAGGCTAGATGTGCCCTCAGCCTGGTGATTCCATTCTTTAGTTGTCCTACAGGCCTCATGTCTGTCCTCCAAGGGCCCCTTCAAGCTTCACTTCCTCTATGCAGTTGGCTGCTGTCTACCTGACTTTGGACAAGCCATTTCCCTTTGTGGGCCTCAGTTTCCCCACCTCTCCAATAAGGATGATATTAAAAACCAAAAAAACTATCTGTGAAGATTAATAACCTATATGAATGAAACACACAGCACAGTTCCTGGCATGTAGCAAGTACACAACAAATGGTAGCTCCCATGACCTTTCTAAGGTCCTTTATCCCTGAGACTTTGCAGCATTCAGCCTAATCTATCTTCCTACCCACCCATCCCTCATGAATGCCTTCCTAAAATGCTAATGATACCATACAGCTCCCCTGCCTAGAATATTTCAATAATTTCACACTGAACTCAACATAAGGTCTGAACTCCTTGCCATGGCTTAGGAGACCTGGAGTGGCCTGGCAGTCCCCTCCTCTTTCCACTGTCCGCACACCCTGTACTTCAGCCACTCTGGAGTGCTTCCTGTGTTTTGTACCCACTCTTTCCTACCTCCATCCCTCTGTGTATGCTCCTCCCTCTCCTTAGCTGCCTTCTCCCCAATTCCCCGAGTTACCTTCCACTCAGTGGGGTATCACTTCCTCCAGACTTTCCTAAATTCTCTGCATTACAGTGAGGGGCTCTTCGCCTGTCTTCCCACAGTACTGAATGCATCCATCTGCACTGTACCAGCTATACTGATAGGTAATTATCAGATTAAATGTATGAGGTGTGACTCTAAGCTGTGACTTCTTAGAGGCAGGTCACTGATGCCCACTCAGCACAAGGCCTAGTCCCTGGTACGTTACTGAATGAAAACACTGCTGAGACAGAAAGAGTTCCAAAGCACAAATAGGGAGGCGAAGTTCCTGGTTCTGAGTGAAATGCTCCCTCATACTCATCCCAATTAACTTTCCTCCCATCTGCTGCCCTTGTACCACAGGGAACATGTCTGGGAACCGCCGCACAGCCAACATCAAGAGTCTAGGTTATTCAGACCTGTTTTGCCTGAGCAAAGAGGACCTGCGGGAAGTACTGAGCGAGTATCCACAGGCCCAGGCCATCATGGAGGAAAAGGGCCGTGAGATCCTGCTCAAATTGAACAAGTTGGATGTAAATGTGGAGGCAGCTGAGATCGCCCTACAGGAGGCCACAGAGTCCCGGCTACAAGGCCTTGACCAGCAACTGGATGATGTACAGACCAAGTTTGCTCGCCTCCTGGCTGAGCTGGAGTCCAGCGCACTCAAGATTGCTTATCGCATCGAACGGCTAGAATGGCAGACTCGAGAGTGGCCAATGCCTGAAGACACAGCCCAGGTTGATGATGAGGGCGAGCCTGGGAAGGAAACTTCCAAGGGTGGAGAGGGCAGAGCTGTCCAGGAGGCAACCTTAGGCCCACAGTGACCCCATCCCTAACCCTAGGACCCCCACCTCCAAGTGTATTCAGAGTTGTAGGAAAGTATGCCTGCAGAAACTCTGCCATCCTATCTGCTAGGTTACAGATATGGAAGTGAATTGGGTCTGCAGATGTCTACCTGCAGATGTAGAAGTATAGCACACATCAATCCCCAACTCATCAGCATATATGTGCGCGTGCACACACACACACACACACACACACACACACTCTGGCCCCAAGACTGTGTATTCCATACAAAGTGCTCTGAATGGGAGTTCCTAATCTCAGAGCACACATGCTTTCTTTCATAGATATGCCTTATACCCACATGAAATATGCACAGTCATGAATCTCATAAACACACACATACAGAGAGTCATACATCTCAGACACACAGAGGCCCTCCACAGGTATGCACACACTTGTGAACACACAAAAACATACCATAACCCTTTTGTTCCAAGATACCTTTTTAATGCCCTCTATATGGGCCCACAAGTGTACCCTGAAAGTTGCACTTCAATAAAGTATTTGTCTGCTCACTAAGCATTAATGGGGATAATGGGTAAAGGCTATGACTTTAACAGTGGACCACAGTGACTTATCTCTAAACTCTGAGTCAGGCAGATGGGGGACATAGCTGATGGGCTGGATTCAAAGGGGGCTGAGGTACCTGATGAATTCAGAATCAGTGCTGAACCAGGCAAGCAGGCTTATGTATCACACTGCTGTAAGTGTGCACATGCTTTCATAGGTGTATTCACATACACATCTGACTACAGCATCTCATAGCGAGTGTATATCCTCAGCCTTGTGAGCTCTGAGAGATTTGATCTAGCTTAGTAAGCCAAAGCAGATACCTCTGCTCCTTTTTTCTTCCTCTTGCTCTGCCTTGGAGCCTGAACCAGGGCTACTCTACATCCAGGCCTCATTCCAAGGGGAGAATAGTTACCGGGACCACTCACCTGGCCCTGTCCTACCATGCCAGTTGTTGGAGCTGGCCTTGATGCTGGAAGAAATCCAGCCCTTATTCTCTATACAGTATTCCAAAATATGGGGTGGAGGATAGAGACTAGGTAGAGTAGAATGTCATGGTCGGGCACAACTAGAGCTGTGTGTTCTGGAGGTGTTGGCATACTTGGAAGAGGTCTGCAGGTTTGAGGCTGGGAAAGTGTTGTGGGATCTGTGGGGAGGAGTCTGACATTGTATCTGAGTCAGATTCACTCTGGTCACAACTTACCTTCTCCAAGGCCCAGCCAGTCTTCATGTCTGAGCTGTGCCAGGTGGTTTTAAATATCATATGGCTGAATGATGGCACAGAGAGGTCAATGCTACTGAAAGACTTTACTATTTAGAATCCCCAAGAGACTGCCCTGCGCAGCCCTGCGCCCGCCTGTGGGGTGAAACTATATGGAAAACTAATGCTGTCAACTATGCAGACTGCTCTGGGCTCTCCCCCTTCTCTCTGTCTCTCTCTGTGTTTCTCTCTGTCAAAAATCAATAAAATAAATCTTAAAAAAAAAAAAAAGAATCTGCAAGAGAAAGGGGAATGCTGTACTATGCAGGACCACATGGGGAAGAACCAGAGTTAGTTAGGAGGCAAAAAATAATAATAAATACATACATACATATAAAATGGAGGGGAAATCATGGGCAAAAAAAGCCTTTATTACTATAGTGGTGGGAAGTTTTTAGGTGGGGACGTCTCCTATTGAGCAAAAAGCAAAACACAAATTTTGGATCTTGTGGAGGGTTCATAATATGATTTCCAAGCACCCATGAAAGCTGGACCACAAGGAAATGTTTGGTCATTAGTTTGGCCCATAATTTCAAGATGGCAAATCTTCAATTATAGAATATCAAGAATGATTATTACAGGTGGTACAAGAGAATGTAGGGTCCTCAGCACTGGAAGGCCAGGATGTGTGGGCAGCATCTGCTGACATGTGGTCATGGAGATTGTCCCCCAGAGCTGTTGGTGTCTTCAAAACTGACCAACCTTTTGGATATGGTAGGTACATGTAACACAGATGCACTCAGACATGAAATACTAGAACAACACTTCCACAAATAGCCCTAAGACATGAGGATGTGGCTGGAGTTAAGATGTCAGAAGAGACTCTGAGGGACATTGCACATTAAATTATTTTAAAATACGTGGTTATTTTGTGATATCTTCCTCACAAAACATGAGATTTATAGTGCTCGTACTGGGTCTGTCTCATTCATCTATAGGTTTTCAAGGCCAAAATTGTTCCAGGCACATAGTAGGTATCCAAATATATAGTTGGCAACCAAAAAGATCAAAGTTGAAGTACATAGAGGCCCAATATTAGAGGAAAATATGTGTCAATTTCTCAAGAGATTTTCCTACCATATCTGCCCTCAAATCACGTTGAGCTCGAATGGGTAGGTTTTTTATGAGAGCCCTTTTAGTGGAACCTGTTGGATTTAGGGAGCTAAGAATAAGCTTTTCATTGACAAACTACAATATGCACACCAATCTCAAGTGAAATGAGGGTTCTCCTGGAACAGGTGGCCCTAGCACCCCATACAATCCTGGTCTACAGCACAAGGAGAATGATAACTGTCTATCTTCTCTGTCCTGCATGCAGAAACTAAACTTTCCTGGGGCCAGCTGAACATCGGGCTTGGCTTCTACTTCTCTGGGCTGAGATCAAATTCCTCATGGTGGAGCTACTACACCAGAAGACATCATGAATATCAGCAATTCCCTAGTTGTGAAGTAAATTTCATCATACATGAAAGACAATGTTTTGACAATTTGGGATTAAGATGGATAGAGCTAGGTCTGGATGGGCAGAAGGGAACCCAAATTTTAAGTTCCTGGAATAGCCAAAAAAATAATAATAACAAGAATCTTTTAGTTCAAAGAATGTTAGTCACTATGTATCAAATAATAGGCTAAGTATTTGTCTATGTGGCAGAAAACTTTACTAAGATATTCATTTGGGTACATTTTATCCCTCTTCCCATTATAAGAAAGTACCTAAAGCTTTGTATCACATGGATTTAAAGCTTTTTGAATTACAGCATCAAAAATAGACATTTTCAGAAACTTTCTGCCCTAGCTTTTGTTTGTGAAACACGGGATTCCTAAATTTTCCCAAACAATCCACCTAGTGAATTGTGTCCAATCGGTGAGGGCTTGGAGTTGAAGAAGCAGAAGCTTCTGCACCAAGGATAGGAGATTCCCCAAGACTAAGAAAAGGACTAGGATTCTGAACATTATATTAGTCTTCTTTTGGTGCTGTAACATATTAGCACAAAATTTTTTTAAGATTTATTTTTACTGTTTTTGACACAGATAGAGACAGAGAAAAGAGGGAGGGCCCAGAGCAGTCTCCATAGTTTCATGTCATTAGTTTTCTACATCGTTTCATTCCATGGGTGGGGCAGGAGCTGATCTGGGGGCCTCCCACATTGGAAGCCCTGCTGAGAACCAAACCGGAGGCAGACCCCAGTTCAGGCTGGGATTTGATCCTTAGACCCCAGGGCTGCAAATCGAGTGCTCAACCCACTGAGCCATCCCAACATTCCCTATTAGAACAAATTTAACAGTTTAAAATATCACACATTTATTATCTCACAATTCTGCGAGTCAGAAATCCAGACACAGTATGGCTCAACTGGACCCTCTGTTCAGGACCTCCCAAAGCCAAAATCAAGGTGTCAGTTGGATTGGGTTGTTTTCTGAAGGCCCTGGCAAAGAACCTGCTTCCAAAATCATTCAGATTGTGGGAAGAATTCAATTCCTTTTGGTTGTATTTCTTCAAGACAGCTAAGACGCATTAAATCTTTCTCATTCTCTAAGTCTCTTGTTTCCCCTTCTCTTACAAGACTGAGAAAGATCTCTGCTCTTTAGGGCTCATATGATTAGGTCCACCCAGATAATCCAGAATAATCTCCCAAGAGGTCAGATGGTTATTAACTTTAATTACATCTGCAAAGTCCTATTTGCCATAATCACAGGAACAACACCAGAGGGCAAAGGTAATGGGAGCCAAAATTCTACCTATCACAAGGATTCTGGGGAGGAAAGTAATTTGGATCCCACTTCCACAGGGGTCCCGGAAGAGGGATCACTAAGAATTGAGTCTTTTGGAAATAGAAGATCACCTAGCTGACACTGCAGCCTCAGAATGGCGCCACCTACAGGGAGAGCCCGCAGAAATAAGGTGTACACACCAGCACAACCAGCTTGGTCTGAAGGCTGGGGCCCTCCCCACCTGCAAATGTTCTGTCCTATATAAAATTCCCAAAGACTTTTTGCAAGACACTAAATTGGAAGTAAAAGAGAAGGGAAAAAAAACAGGAAACACAAAATGAGATTAATTTATCCATATATAGTAGGTAGTTAAAAGTTTAGATGAAAATTTTTCTCATTTAACGAATCAAGGAAATGTCCAATTTTTGACAAACTGTTATGGAATCACTCATAACTGCCATACATACATTATTTCATTTAGTTCTTAGGACAATGTTTAAAAGTTTAAAGTGTTAATAAGCTCATTTTAGAGCAACTGAAGATATTAGATACAATTTATTATATAAAACTATTTTATGCTAAGTACTGGGCTAAGTATATTGTCTTAATTAATTCTTACTACTAGCTGGAAAAGGTACTATTATTAGCCCCATTTTGAAATAAGAAAACCAAGGTTTAGGAGATTAGTTAACTTGCCCAGTATCACAAGGATTGTAAGTCACATGGAATGAAACCTAGGTCTGTCTTACTGTGTTTTTTAGGGAGAAAAAGATACTACCTCAGCTTGAGGCAAGCCAGGCAAGCTGCCCTCCTTTGTTGAGAATGTCTGTTGCAAACAGTAACAGTGGTAACCTGGGAGAAGGAAGCAGTGGTGCAGAACAAAGATTGTGAATGACCAGCAAGCCTGCCCAATGTGCTGAAGTGTGATCTTCGAGCTGTAGCCAACAACAACAGTTCTCCCAGTGCTCTCCTGTCTGCACACGTGCAGCTGTGGGAGGAGGACAGGAGGTTTGGACTCACTGCTAGATTCCTACAGAGGTGACAAGAACTATCCATGTGCCCTCCTACTGAAAGGCCAGCTGCTTCTGGTTTAGCTCCTTTCCCACCCACTTGATCTAGAGCCTCAATTGCTTTCCTCCTTGGGTCACTAACCTCAGGACACCTCAGCTTGGCTAAGAATTGGGATATACACTTCTCTTCAGTGTTCTCAGTTAGCTACTCCCACACAGAAGCTTCTTTGGCACTCTCCACTTCATCCTTTTTTTTTTTCCCCCTGAGGATTTGGCTGTGAGCCCCCAAAGACAGATAGAAGTAAAGTATCAAGCTTAGAGGAAATCAGATTCATAAACAGAGGAGCCATTCAACTGAAGGAAAGACCTAGTGAAAACACTACAGCCAGAAGCAGAAGGCAGTGTGGGTGGATTCTAGCTGGAGCTGAAGCTAGGGTTTGGCTTGAGGCTTGGATTAGAGATGGGCAGTCAAGCTGGGTTAGAGCTGTGGTCAGAATCATGGCCCAAGTCAGGGTGAGTATTAGGCTGGCCTTAAACTACAACAGATGGGAAAGAGCTTGGTAGAGCCAATCATGTGCTTGGAGCCAATTAGAATCAGCTTTTAGTTTTGTAACATCACCGCTGAGGGATCCTCAGCCATCTACAAAATCTTTCAGGGTTATTGAAAGAAACACTTGCAGAATTAAAATGTAAATAAGATAATGAATATAAACTGCCAATAAATGCATGGAAGATAGCAATTGCTTTCTAGCAGCAGTTGTGCCTTTAAGGAATCTGGGGCTCCGGTGGTCTGGCCCTGCTTGATCTTGGGCCTCTGGGCTATCCTGGCAACGCCAGAACTGTCCAGCAGAGGGTGCAGGGTCTTCGCCTCCTCCCCTCCTTCCTGCGGCTACCTCCCAGGCCTCAGGCTCGCATTGCCTTGTAAAGCTGAGAGAATTACCCAGGGAGAAATGGAATTTTAGGGGCAGAAACGTGGTCTCAACTGGTTTGTGAAAACCCTTGTTCAGACTTTTAAAGAAAGACTAAAATGCAGTAGTAGTGGTGCCAAGAGACATTACAAAGGGAGTTTTGCCAAATCCTATTGGGGGCATCACCTTCTAACAACTTGGAGCATTCAGGACTTCCCTCCCCACAGCTTGAAAAATCCTTGTATTTTTTACCCAGAAGGCATAGGTCCTCTGTATCTGGCATTACCTTTCCAGTTTCAGTTTCTTGGCCTGTTGCCCTCAGCACTGCCATTGACCAACAGGTTCCATAGGGCCCGCGAGACTAATAACATAGAGGTGTTCATTAAAGCCCTTTCTCTGGGTGACTTCCTGAGTTCTCCTGCGGCTTTTTCGTCCTCAAAGTGAGGCCCTGATCTGGAAGATCCAGACGCTTGTTGGCCCACCTGTGAGAGCCCATGTCTGAAGCCAAGTGTAACCATCCAGGAGAGCCAGCCCCTAGGTGGGGGCCTCTGCTCTCCCAAGCACAAACCCCAGGTTCTGGGAGGCTTGTCCTATCACTTGGTTTTATTCCTCTGCCCAATATCCCTGCCTGCTCAGTCTTCTCGGCCTATCCCAAGAGAAAGACTTCCTATGTGGGCAGGAACTCAGCACATAGACATAGCTGCACATAATAGAAACGCAGAGAAAAGAAGGCCTTGAAAGATGTACGGAGAAGGCAGCACAATCAGCCACAGAGGGAAGGACTGAATCAATGGAGGAGAGGGCACCCTCATGATAAACTGACTGATATCTGCCCTAGACTGCCTCCCGGCTGCATGTATGTATCAGCGCCAGAAGAGCTGTAAGCTGAGCCTGTTCCGTGACCCTCACACTACTGTGCGTACTACCGGGTTTCCTGAGTAGAGTGCTGACGTTCTGTGGAAGGCCCTGCCAGCTGGATAGAATACGCAGGTTATCGGCGGTGTGTTCGGCACTACATTCTCGTCTCTTTCGTTATTTCTGCTCACTGTTTACTGAAGTGCTGTTTAAACATTCCCCACTTATGAGGGGTGCTCAAGAAATTCCCTGAATGAAGGGAAAGAAGAGTTAAACACAAAACAAAACATTATTTCTCTTTTTAAATATATCCACCCTTTTACCCTTTCGCTGCACTGGTATTTTACTGCCTTATGTGAAGCGGTTTCAGGGATAGCCTCAAGTAAATAAAAAATGGAAATTTGGTTATGTCACTTTTTATCTCAAGAATGAGAAAATTATACTCTGCTTTTGCTTACTTGACCACTGGCATATTAGTGTAGTAGAGCTCAAAGCATTTTTTCGAGGAATAAACATAGGTTAAATGGGCATTTTGGACCAAAAAAAATCTTGACTCCTTTCTTGGTCTACCAGTATTACACACTGCATCGTTGGGTATTCTATACCATATCGTTTCGTTGGGTATTCTATACCATTTGTATGGTATCGAAAGTAATACCATACAAGTAACCATGAATAGTGGCTATGGAACTTACATTGAAACTATAGCTGTAAATTTGGTCGAATATGTATGTCTTTCTGAAGAGAGAAGCCGGAGGTGGTGTAGTTTTGTCCCTTGTAACCTGATCCCCGACCAATGACGATTCACAGCTTTTGCCATCAAAACAATGTCAGAAAATGACCTATTACACTTCTGCTTCTTTTTACATGCAGTGAGATGAATTGAGCAATTTCACCACCTTGTAGAATAAGCACTCCCGGCGCACTTGAAAGTCTCCATTCAGCACACGCAACTTCTGCAGAGGAAACTGTAACATCAACACCAAACTCCCAGTAGAAAAGTGAAATATTTTGCAAAAAATTATGATTTTTCTTTATATAGGAAGACTAAAGTATAAAATAAAGGTTGAGTAAATGAAAATGTAGTTTCAAACTCCTTAGGTGTTATTTCTTTGCAACGTAAATCAAACACTGAAAATTTTTAACTTATGACATTTGGATACAACATATATATCGAAAAAAATTTTTGAAGGTGACCGTGGCTCCATCCAGTGAATAAAATACAAGTGTTTTTATCATAAGCTGCATTGCCATATGCACTTGTACTACAGTAAAATATGCGGAGAGGCAAAAAACATGAATGAAAACCAAGACAAGACATACTTGTCCTACGCATAGCAGCAATAGCAACTCAACAAGACATTATCGTTATGCACAGCAAAAGAGTTAACCTTAATATACTTTTCAGATCTTTCAATACATTTTTTTAAGATTTATTTTTATTGTTTTTGACAGAGAGAGAGAGAGACAGAGACAGAGAGAACAGGGAGGGCCCAGAGCAGTCTCCATAGTTGCACATCATTGGTTTTTCCATAGTTTAACTCCACAGGTGGGCTCAGGCTACACAGGGCAGGAGCTGGGCTGGGGTCTCACCCAGGTGAGAAGTGAACTGGGGGCACTCCCCAGTTCAGCATATGGGTCCACACAAGCCAGAGCCAGGATTCAATTCTCAGTCCCCGGGGCTGCAAAGTGAGTGCTCAACCCACTGATCCATCTCGGCTTCCCCTCAGTAAGTTTATTTATACCCTCAAAAAAAAATGTTTTGTTTTTGTCTTCAAATTGCAGCTTTAACCTCTTCATCATATATAAATTTCTTCCCTTGAAGCTGTTTTTCACATGTGGGATCAAGTAATAATCAGACAGAGCCAGGTCTGGACTGTAGGGGAGGGTGGTTTAATGTTTGGAAGCCACAGTCTTAAAGAGTAGCCAACGCAACACTGCTCTTGTGCACAGGCACATTGTCATGCGAAAGCAGCACCCCTTTGGTCCATTTTCCTCTTCTTTTCTCCTTCACAGATTCTTGTAACTGTTTCAGCAGACTGGAATAGCACTCTCCAGTTATTGTGACACCCTTATCCTTGTGATCAATCAACAGGATACCCTCCACATCCCAAAAAAAAGTAGCCATGATTTTTCCAGCTGATTGTGACACCTTGAACTTCTTGAGGGTGGCGTGCCCTTTTTATACCACTACACGGATTTCTGCTTTGAGTCAGGCTTATAATGATAAACCCAAGTTTCGTCTCCAGTGACAACCTGGCTTAACACTTCATCTTTGTTGTTTCTGCAGAGGTCCAAAAACCTGTCATGAACACTTGAAGCGCTGTTGCTTTTGAAGTGATATGGGCATTCTCTGTACCCATCTTGCATTGCTTTTTATTCAATCTGGCATTTTCCACTAAAAGTTTTCAGCTTTTTGACAATGTCTGAGTAAATAGTCTCACCATGGCATCCTGAACGAAGATCATCTTCAATCAACACTCTCCCTTGCTTGAAAAGGCTATGCTACTTGTAAACCATGGATTATCCAGGGCGATAATCCCCAAAAATAGCTAACATCTCTTCCAACATGGTCTGAAGTGTTTTCCCTGGTTTTGTGAGAAACTTAATGACAGTGTGAAATTCTATTTTATCCATACTTGGGGTCTCACGTTTGCCTTGCTTGTTCAGTGATATCTGAAAAAAACACAGACACAAATAGGCTGAAATTTGGCACATTTACTAATAATAATTCATGCAATCAAACTGTGTGCACTATACTCCCACCTCTTTGATAACCCTCACCAATCCAGGAATTTCTTGACTACCCCTTGTATCTCAATTGTGATATAGAATGTTGAAAAAGGACTTTCCCATACTTAGGTCTGTAGGGCAGTAGCTGGGTGATTGAGACTTCCCCGAGGAAAATGTAAATTGTTCTAGCTATAAAAGTCAAGGTAGATGGGCTCTGACACCCTCTTCAAAAACAGAAAGAGAGAGAACAAAAAAAAAAAGAGAGAAAAGAAAAGAAAAGAATACTGACAACCTTGGCAGGTCAAGGCTTAAGTCAGATAGCAACTTCCTTCAAGACTGAGCTTGACCCTGCTTCAAGACAGCTTGCACTTATTTCTTGACTTCTTAGGTTTCTGACTTGTTCTGGAACAAGGGTCCAGGTCTCTTTTCTCTGGCTACCTATACTGACCTTGCTGTTCTCTCCTTGCTCTGATCTAAAGGGCCTGTTTTCTGGCCCTGAGCAATCCCATTCTCTCTTCATTCCTGGCATAGATAGATTTCTTTGATTTTGAGAAATGAGTTTCAACCCTCTTAGCACTTCATTTTTATCCCCTCTTGTACTTATGGTATGGTCCTTTTTCACTGTACCTATCACTTAGGTGTTTTTCCTCTTTACAAACCATCTTCTCAAAATAATATATACCCACCATCTCCCAATCCTCACTTTCTATTGCCCATCTGCATTTCATTAGAGGAGAGAATATGAGTAAAGTAAGAGGCTGTTGAGCAATATGGAATGCACATATAAGCAATTCAAGTTCCCTTGAGCATAAAGAAAAGACAGAAAATAAGTAATGCGAGTAATGTGGAGAGTGGTTTGAGAGACTGTAGAAGGGCAGGAGCAGACCCTTGGAATATAAATAGCCAAAGGGCAAGTTCAAGAGGTACAGGTATTACATAAGTACACAGCAGAGGCACCTAACCTAGACTTGTGGGGTTAAGAAAAGCTTTTCAGAGGGGTTTGTTTGTCTCTGAAACTTCTTTTCCACCATCAGCAAATTCTTATATCTTCAATTTCTTTGAACATTCTCCCAAACCCCTGTGTTAACTAAAACCAGCAGTCCTGTAAAGATAATGCAAAAGGGGGTGGTTTCTCATCCCCTCACAAGCCATGTACATACATTTGAAATCCCCTGCACTCATGAATTCTGCTTCTTCTCTCCCTATAGACCCCTGCTCCTTGACACTCAGACATTCACTGAGCAACCCTCTTCCCTATCTCAACCTGACAACTCCCACTCTTCAGAAGCCTACTTACTACTCACTTTTTTTTTTTAATATTATTATATTTTATTGCTAATTTTAATGGGGTGACATTGGTTGGTAACAATCAGACAGTTTCCCAATGTACAACTCCACATCACATCACCCATGCATCACATTATGTACCCAGCTCCCAGAATCAGGTCCCCCTCCAACCCCATATATCTGGTGCCCACTCCCCCTCCCCACACAACTCTCCCTCCTCCTTCCCCCCTCCTCTCCAGGTAAACACCAAACCATTGAGTGTGTCCATAATGAGGGTGCCCTCTCCCACCTCCACTCCCTCTCTCCCTCCCCCCTCCCGCCCTTCCCTCAGGCAATCACCAAGTTATTGAGTGTGTCCATAGGTCTCTGTGTCTTTGTAACTTTCAGTTTTATATTCCACCTATAAGTGAGGTCATATTGTTCCAGATTCTTTCATTCTGACTTATTTCGCTTAATAAGATGGTCTCTAGGTCCATCCATGTTGCCAGAAATGACTGTATTTCATCATTTCTTATCGCTGAGTAGTATTCCATTGTGTAGATGTACCACATCTTCTTTATCCAGTCATCTATCGAAGGGCATTTTGGTTGTTTCCATGTTCTGGCCACTGTGAACAATGCTGCGATGAACATGCGGGTACAAATATCTTTAAAGATTAAGGTTTTCAGGTATTTTGGGTACATGCCCAGTAGAAGGATGGCTGGGTCATATGGTAATTCCATTCGTAATTTTTTGAAGAATCTCCATACAGCCTTCCATAGTGGTTGTACCAGTTTACATTCCCACCAGCAGTGTATGAGGGTTCCTTTTTGTCCACACCCTCTCCAGCACTTGTTATCCCTTGTCTTGTTGATGATAGCCATTCTAACAGCTGTAAGATGGTATCTCATTGTGGTTTTTATTTGCATCTCCCTAATTGCTAGGGAAGTAGAGCATTTTTTCATATATCTGTTGGCCATATGTATGTCTTCATGAGTGAAGTGTCTGTTATGGTCATCTGCCCATTTTTCAATTGGATTGCTTGTTTTTCTCTTGTTGATTTGTACAAGTTCTTTGTATATTTTTGATATTAACCCCTTATCAGAGGCATTGTTTGCAAATATTTTCTCCCAGTTGGTTGGTTGCCTCTTTGCTTTATTGATGGTTTCCTTTGCAGCACAGAAGCTCTTTAGCTTGATAAGGTCCCATTTGTTTATTTGTGCTTTTACTTCCCTTGCCATTGAGGTCAGATTCATAAAATCCTCCCTCAATCCCAGATCCATAAGTTTGGTGCCAATGTTTTCTTCTATGCAATTTATTGTTTTCTTTCTTATTTGGAGGTCTTTAATCCATTTTGAGTTAATTTTGGTATATGGTGAGAGATCGCAGTTCACCTTCAGCCTTTTGCATGTGGTTTTCCAATTTTCCCAGCACCATTTACTGAAGAGGCTTTCTTTTCCCCACTGTATATTTTTGGATCCTTTATCAAAAATAATCTGTCCATAAATTTGTGGGTTTATTTCT